>WHYT01016132.1:290274-335868 GCA_009806455.1 Tetrax tetrax
GCTGGCCACGCTCCTCTTGATGCAGCCCAGGATGCGGTTGGCCTTCTGGGCCGCAAGGGCACATTGCCCACTCATGTTGAGCCTCTCGTCCACCATCACTCCCAAGTCCTTCTCCTCAGGGCTGCTCTCAATCCATTCTCTGCCCAGCCTGTATTTGTGCCTGGGATTGCCATGACCCAGGTGCAGGACCTTGCACTTGGCCTGGTTGAACTTCAGGAGGTTGGCACAGGCCCACCTATCGAGCCTGTCCAGGTCCCTCTGGATGGCATCCCTCTCTTTCAGCGTGTCGACGGCACCACAGAGCTTGGTGTCATCAGCGAACTTGCTGAGGGTGCACTCTATCCCACTGTCCATATCGCCGACAAAGATGTTGAACAGGGCCGGGCCCAACACGGACCCCTAAGAGATGCCACTGGTGACCGATCTCCACTTGGACATTGAGCCATTGACCACCACTCTCTGAGTGCGGCCATCCAGCCAACTCCTTATCCACCGAGTGGTCCATTCATCGAACCCATGCCTCTCTAGTTTAGAGAGAAGGATGTCGTGCGGGACAGTGTCAAATGCCTTGCACAAGTCCAAGTAGATGATATCCGTTGCTCGTCCCTTGTCATAGAATCATAGAATCATAGAATGGTTAGAGTTGGAAGGGACCTTCAAAGGTCGTCTAGTCCAACCCCCCTGCAAGAAGCAGGGACATCCCTGACTAGATCAGGTTGCTCAGAGCCCCATCCAGCCTGGCCTTGAATGTTTCCAGGGATGGGGGATCCACCACCTCTCTGGGCAACCTGTTCCAGTGCTCTACAACTCTCATTGTGAAAAATTTTTTTCTAATATCTAATCTAAACCTACCTCCTTCTAATTTAAACCCATTACCCCTGGTCCTATCACAACAGGCCCTACTGAACAGCCTCTCCCCATCCTTCCTGTAGGCCCCCTTGAGGTACTGGAAGACCACTATCAGGTCTTCCTGGAGCCTCCTCTTCTCCAGGCTGAACAGCCCCAACTCTCTCAGCCTGGCCTCATAGGAGAGGTGCTCCAGCCCACTGATCATCTTCGTGGCCCTACTCTGGACCCTCTACAACTGGTCCATGTCCTTCTTATGTTGGGGACTCCAGAACTGGACGCAGTACTCCAGGTGGGGTCTCACGAGGGCAGAGTAGAGGGGCAGAATCACCTCCCTCGACCTGCTGGCCACGCTCCTCTTGATGCAGCCCAGGATGCGGTTGGCCTTCTGGGCCGCAAGGGCGCATTGCCGGCTCATGTTGAGCCTCTCGTCCACCAGCACTCCCAAGTCCTTCTCCTCAGGGCTGCTCTCAATCCATTCTCTGCCCAGTCTGTATTTGTGCCTGGGATTGCCACGACCCAGGTGCAGGACCTTGCACTTGGCCTTTAAAACAAACAAAAGGTGGTACTCTTCATAAAATGCATAGATAAGCTGTAACACTTTGCAATAGGATTCTATGGAAGCTAAAATGTGCATAGATCCATGAAACAAAGGGACACATTAATAGAAGAAAAATTTATGGTGGGTCACAAATTACAGAAAAGTCTCAAACAGATGGAAAAGGCAGGAGTATTTTGGAAAAGTACTGCTACACAGTCTTGTCTCATTCTCCTATTCTTCTCTGAGCATTTGATTTTGGCAGACTTTGGAGTCAGCATTACAAGACTGATGGACTCTTCATCTGATTCAATACAGTCACAATAGCACAGTGCGACACAGAGGAATCCTTGTATTCTCTTGCCTGCAAATTTTCATCACCTGCTCCCTATACTCTATGTACCCTGTGGGACAGTGTATGCATCTTGTAGCTATCAGTTCTAGAAAGTTTTGATACTAGGATCACAATCACAGAATTAGGAAAGTTTGCAACTCCTTCCCCCAGGAAATTGTCCATTTCTCTTTTTCCTTAGGACGCAAAACCCTGTGGGAAAAAGAACAGAAAAGACCTTTCTCTTCCACTCAGGTGAAGTGGCCTAAAAAGGCTGCATATGATACTCCAAGTAGGAAAAGAAACAGGCAAAGAACAGGAAGGCAGGCAGAGATAAATGGAGGGAGAATGGGAGAAAAAACAAAATCAAAAGGCATTATAAAATATAACATGGAGTCAACAGAAGTAAAAAATGAGTGCTTGAGGGAAAAAGTCTTTTCAACTGTGAATGTTTCCTCACATGAAACACTACCACAAGGCTGAAAAACATTTTGTCTCACTCACAAAATTATTTTACTATTGCTATTTTTGCAGCTGGTCAGTATCAATGTCATGCATACAGTGTTACATACAGAGATCATCTCTCTCGTCTTTTCACTGCATTAAGTGGATGCAAAGGCACAAAAGAAAGATCCTGTCTTCCTGATTTTAAAAGCTTTTTCTCAAATAAATTCTGTATTGGATGTGTAAAATTAGCTTCAGAAAAACAACAGAAAAATAAATACTTGGTTGTAACCAGATACTGCCTTTGAATCTCTGCTCAAAGGTATTCCTCAAAGACAACTGCCTAGGCACCATGGAAAAAAATGGTATCAGAACATTTTTTATTTGTGTTTTATACTTGGAACAAAAGAAACCAAAATCTGCATTAGTTAAGCATATTAATTAAGCTATTAATTAAGGAAATTAATAGCTTCCTTGTACACATTATATTAACTCGCTTGAGTATTTTCTGTATTGTTTGCACTACAGCAGTTTATGCAGAACAAAGTAACATGATGACAGTCAGTAGAAGTAGAACTCACCTGAGTTACTGCAAAAAAACTTGGTAAAGGCAACACTGAAGTCCATAGTTGTGGTGTTAATATATCTATTAACTATTTGGTTTTATAGGACCTTAAAGTGTTATACATTAACTGTTAATGACTATTGGTAATATTCTTCATGTAATGCTCCAATTAAATACTTCTATGACAGGGTTACAGCGCTGGTGGATAAGGCATGACCAACTGACATCATCTACCTGGACTGGTGCAAAGCATTCAACACTGTCCCACATGACATCCTTGTCTCTAAAATGGAGAGACATGGATTTGATGGATGGATCACTCAGTGAATAAGGAATTGGCTGGATGGCCGCACTCAGAGAGTTGCAGTCAACGGCTTGATCTCCAAGTGGAGACTGGTGACAAGTGGTGTTCCTCAGAAGTCTGTATTGGGCCCAGTCCTGTTTAACATCTTTGTCAGCCACATGGACAGTGGGATAGAGTGCACCCTCAGCAAGTTTGCCAACAACACCAAGCTGTGTGTTGTGGTCAACACACTGGATGGAAGGGATACAATCCAGAGGGATCTTGACAGGCTGGAGAGGCGTGCTCGTGCAAACCTCCTGAAGTTCAACCAGGCCAAGTGCAAGGTCCTCACCTGGGCTGGGGCAATCCCAGGCACAAATACAGGCTGGGCAGAGAATGGATGGAGAGCAGCCCTGAGGAGAAAGACTTGGGAGTGCTGGTGGACGAGAGGCTCAACATGAGCCGGCAATGTGCCCTTGCGGCTCAGAAGGCCAACCGCATCCTGGGCTGCATCAAAAGAAGCATGGCCAGCAGGTCAAGGGAGGTGATTCCACCCCTCTGCTCTGCTCTGGTGAGACCCCACCTGCAGTACTGTGTCCAGCTCTGGAGCCCTCAGAACAGCAAAGACATGGACCTGTTGGAGGTAGTCCAGAGGAGGTCCATAAAGATGATTAGAGGGCTGGAGCACCTCTCCTATGAGGACAGGCTGAGAGAGTTGGGACTGTTCAGCCTGGAGAAGAGAAGGCTCTAGGGAGACCTTATAGTGGCCTTCCAATACCTCAAGGGGACTTATAGGAAAGATAGGGAGTAATTCTTTAGCAGGGCCTGTTGTGATAGGTCAAGGGTAATGGTTTTAAAATAGAAGGAGGTTCAGACTGGACATAAGGAAATAATTTTTTTAAATGAGGGTATTGAAACACTGGAACAGGTTGCCCAGAGAGGTGGTGGATGCCCCATCCCTGGAAACATTCAAGGCCAGGCTGGACGGGGCTCTGAGCAACCTGATGTAGTTGAAGATGTCTTTGCTCCTTGCAGGGAGGTTGGACTAGATGACCTTTAAAGGTCCCTTCCAACCCTAACTGTTCTATGATTCTATGATTATCCAGCTTAAAACAGTCTAAGAGCTCCTCTGGTGGCATCTTCAAACAGCTGAAAGAGCTCACTCCAACTGTACATGCATTTGGCCCTTTCATGCCCTTCAATATTGCAGGGCATTTATCAACATGGACTATAATTAATGTCATGCTTTTGCCAAGAAGGGAGATTATCTGAGTTATTAACAATGGTTTTCCCACTCACCAACTACTATAACTTTTCTAAACAGAAAAAAAAACAATTAAAAGACTGCATCCAACTGAAAAATCGCTTCAATAATCAGTGAGTAAAAAGTTCACAAAGATGTCTTACACAACAGAAAAGTTCTGTTACTTATAATTTAATGCTGCTTATAATGTCATGTGTTATTTATACACATACTTACTTACTTTGATTCCTTTTCATGATTCATTTTTTTTAATTCATTCCTTTTTACATTTTAAAAGTTTAAATACTAATAGGAAGTCATATGCATTTGTAGTATACAGGAATTATTAGAATATCCAGAAACCACTACAGTATGTAATGTCCGTTTCTTACATTGTTCATAAAAACAAACAAACAAACAAAAAAGAGCAATATTTTTAAAGAAATTAATATAAAGAAAAAAAAAAAGTAAGTTAATGTCTCCCCTAAATCCAAGTCAGCACTAAAATCCATAATATTCACTCCAATAGGAATGAAATTGTGATCACAGGAGGATTTGCAATAAAAGGTATCTGAAAAAAAAAAAGTACTTTCATATATTTAACTTTCATGACTTGAAATATTGCAAAAAAATCTGTGGAGAGATAAAATCTACAAAGAAAAGTAAATTTGTTCTTGGAACTGATGATATGAAAATTATTTCCATAGTTTGGCACAAACGATAGCTATTTATAAACTGTTTCTCACTGGACAAAAGGTCTCTCTGGTTTTGTCATATACTTTTTTGTACCTTTAAGAATAAACAGTATAAACAATATGCAACATAGGAATACAACAGAATTTATATTCTATATTTAAATTTTAATGTATCATGTCTTTTATATAACTTAAATAGCAGTATTTATTACCAATCTCATGGCTATGAAGTGCAGTTCAGGCCTCTTGTGCATCATTTCTTAACAGAAACAGACACCCATAATGCTTCTTTAGCAATAACAGAAAAGTGAACATTGTCTGACAGTTCCATACTGTTGCTGAAACAGTTTCGCTGTATAAAGAGCAGAAGCATCATACTCACTGCTGCTTTTGAAAGCATTTTACCACACAAATTAACTGAAAAATAATTTCAGGGCTCTTGTTAGAGCTCCACATCACTCTAAGTCAGCTCATTGCGTTGCTTTACTTCTCATTGAAGCTACTGTGGTTTTTTTCTCCATAGTCTTAACAGCATTATGTTGCCTGGTTAAAGGCAACAGAAAAACACAACGACAGTTGAAAGAAAGAAAAACAGATCTGGAGTACTTCTGTGAGTAAGGACATGTAGCAGCCCCCAGGAAGTTTTCTGGGATCTCTCCCCTCTCCAAGAATGCATTCTTGGATTCATGTGGAATGAATGACTGATGATGCTTCCCCCTCACTCTCTTACATGCTCACTGCTCATTAGAGCTGCGAAACCAATTCAATCATCCATCTTAAATCTCAATGGCTGGATTTGTAAAACAATTTTCAGAGTAGCTGATTTTCTGACCTACTGAGTATTCCCTTGTCACTTGTGTGAAAGGATATGAACCTGACCGACACAGTCCTGTCTACAGAACTGCACCTTTTTCTCTGTGACTCATTTTGTACACTCAGATGGTTTTACTATAATGGCACACGGCTCAGATTTTCCAGTACATTCAGTACATCCGTGGTTACATCAGGAATGTATGCCATAATAGTTTCTCTATAGTAGTAACATGCACTTAATTTGCAATGCCTATCGAGGAGAAATCTAGACAAAGAGATAAATATCAGCAGTGACATATGAACAAGTATATATCCAGTAGATAATCCCAATTCTAACTAATAAACATTTTTCAGGAAAGCTGGTATTTGTCCCCAGGATAAATGCTCTGGATTCTAACTAGAAGATCAGTCAAGCATACATTTTCCAACAGAGCTTGGAAAGGCATGTGAGGTTCAAGGATTTAATGGAGGGGTGATAATTTTCAATTCCGAAAATGTGAAGGACATAGAGTATTTAGTCACAATCACACAAAATTACTCACAAAAAAAAAAGAATTGTTTTGATTGGGTGATACTGTGCTAAAACAAGCAAGTATAATATCCAGATCTTATTTTTGATAAACACAAGAAATAACTAAAGCCCCCAAAGAGAATTACACTATCACACAAAATAAATTATATGCAAGGAAAAATCAGATACACTTGAAATTTGGCCTGTATATGAGGTTCCTACTCCAAAAAACAATCCTGCATTTACTAGAGCTTAGCAAAAAAAAGTCAGCAGAACTTTTATAAAGGGCGTATTACTTTTCTCACACCTTCTGTCCTTGAAAAAGCTCAGAATTTTTGATGCAAAACAAAAAACCTCAAATCAATACAAGTCTGAAAAAGAAATTCAGCCTAAACAACTAAAGCACAGCAAAACTATAAACAATTGACAACCAGACTCTACCACAGAAATGTAAAAGAATATAATAACAGAATCAGAAATAATAATTTCACCCCAGAGCTTTTCCTACACAATATGAAACCACATTATTAAATAGGAACTCATGAACATAGTGTAATTGTTAAGAATGGAAACATACACTGCTTTCCTTTTTCTTGATGTGGTGAGAAGCATACCCTTGTAGTGGTGTCATTTTCAGTTTTGTTTTGGAATTGAGAGCACTTCAGGAATTCCGGCCAAGAAGCATTTACCATACCCAGGACTGGTTCACAGCCTTCTTTTGCTGCCTCACAAAATGTCCTGCAGGGCAAGAGGCCTCGACTGGAGAAAACAAAGAACAAAAACACAAAGAATTATTACTCTAGTAGACTGTGAAAACTTTCTAAAAAGAGAACAAAATAATAATAAACACTTCTGAAGAATCTTTACATTCTACAGACCTACATCAAAAAGGAGTCAAATCTTCATTATTCACTGAAGGTGACATCAGCTCTAGCTTTCAGGCTCAATTTAATGCCAAATCAAGCTCAGAACAGTTTCTAAGTTCAACTCTGTGCAAGCTGAAGCTGAGATTTCATCAACAGTTGAGCCAAATATTATAGTGTAGTGACACTACATAGGAGAAAGCTTTCTTCTTCATCGTCTCTTTCCCCACAATTGTGCTGATCTACCCCTCTCTGACTTTGGCAAACATGTTAATGAGCTTATTAAAAAATCATTAACTTGGAAAAAAACTTTTCATGTTTGTGACTGGATGAGCCTTCTGCCAACTTAAGTGTGCTGAATCTGCTCATAAAGAGAACCAACAATCACCAGACATAAACTGTAAGAACCCACAGTAGAGAGCACTATACTACATCCTTCTAGCATTTATGAGCTCTTACACTGTTAAAACATACTGAGTGTCAGATCAAATGCAATAAATATCAACATGCCTCAAATCATATTTTTTTAAGAAAAGCTCTGCAAATGAGCAACTTTAAAAGTATAACAAGTTTAAATGCAGTATACTTGTCTATTTCTTATCCTGGGATATATACCGGCATATGTATTTTCTCTTTACTCTTCTTTCAAATGTACGTCAGAAAACCAATTAAAATAGCTAGCTATGAACTGTCTCCAGGTCTACATAATGAGAGTCAACAAAATCAAACAAAAAAAAAATCTAGAAAACTTATTAACATGTTTACTGTAGATCTGTAAAAGGATTTAAAAAGTAAAGTTACAAGATTACAGGTAACACAATGCTAGCCAAGTTAGTCAAGATTTGAAGAGAAAAGAAATTTCAAAGAAGCCTCAGCCAAGTTAGTTGGTACATGGCAGCTGTAATTCATGATAGACTACTGCAGCAGAATGCATACAAGAAGGAATAACTGAATGTCCACACATACAGTTCTCTGCTTTACTGCCATCTTCCACTAACATTTTATCTGAAAACCATTTTGGTAAAGGAAAAGGTCTAGCACAGTCAACATTAGTCTTAGCTATAAAGAACTGTTCAACGCCTTTCCCAGCAAAGACTGGCGCCACTTTTTTACCTGAGAGAGCTGTTGAAAGAGAATAAGCAAATAACACAGCCCAAACACTGCCTGCCTATACAAACAGTTTTCTCATCCATATGACTGGTAAGTCAAAAAGATCCAGCTCTTCTTGCTGGAAAGCAGAAGCACTAATACAACTAGATGGGTGCATCTACTAACACCAACCATTTCACAGTAAGTAAATATTGAAACTCCAATTTGACAGCATGGTAGCCTTCCATAACTTCTAGAGCTAGAAGGTGTGTCATAACCATCACAAACTAGGAAGAAGAGAGGCCTGGATATATAGTAGGAAAGAGAAGACATCTGAGTGATCTTCACCAGAAGACTGTATCAGCCTTCTGGATGAGGTAACAGAAAGAAGACATATAAATAGCAAAAAAGATCTCTCATATAAATACCTAATGCCCCATCACTACATTTTCTCAATATGTGGATTCCTTACTCAAATTTACTGTAGTGCTGTTAGCGTTTTTTAAAGTATTACAAAAATTTACCAGCAGAATACTGGAGAGACATTACATTATTTTCTTATCATGACCATTAATTCCAGAAAGATTCCATAGAGGAAATGATGTAATTGAAGTGAATTTCAACTAAACAAATATTACATTGACCTGGAAGGTGATTTAGCATGGTATTTTGAAAGGAAGAAAAATTGCTTAAACTGTAAAATGTCAACCACCTCTCAATGGAAAGAACAACATGTAGTGAGACCTAGAAATACATGTAATTGTTAGGTATGGCTCTCTTAAAGAAACAGCTGACACATTCAGAAATGCTTGAGAGAACTTCACCCATACAAATCCACGGGACCCAAGAGGTCTAAGGGTGCTGAGCAAACAGTCCAGTGCTTTTGCAAGGCCTACCTCTGTCATCTCTGAAAGGTCATGGACATTGGCGGGGCGGGGGGGTGCTCACAACTAGAAAAAGGCAGAAGTAGTTACCCAAAAGAAAATAAATTGTCTAGCCAAGAAACAATACAGTATTCCAATATTTGGTTTGAAGTTTCAGAAATAACTATATTTGAAAACACAAACACCCATACACACAGGATCACTGAATCATAGAAAATTTTGGGTTGGAAGGGACCTTTAAAGGTCATCCAGTCTATCCCCCCTGCAAGGAGCAGGAACATCTCCAACCAGATCAGGTTGCTCAGAGACCCATCCAACCTGGCCTTGAATGTTTCCAGGGACGGGGCATCCACCACCTCTCTGGGCAACATGTGCCACTGCTTCACCATTCTCATTGTAAAAAATTTCTTCCTTATATCTAGCCTAAATCTACCTCCTTCTAGTTTAAAACCATTACCCCTTGCACATACACAGATAACTCTAAGTATCATCTTACTTAAAGTAGATCATACTAAGTCTAGTCATCAATGAAAGTTCTCATATTTGAAATAGCTAATTTATTGCAAAAATATAAATGTATGACTCTGAATCCTTACCATATTCTTTACTGCAAGGACACACAGTCTCAGTGTTTGAGAGGGAACAAAGGGCTATTTTGAGAAATAAGTCAATCTGTCACTCAGGTTTGCATTTTGGGGATCATTGTAAGCCTGCACTTCATTCCATGTCTTCACATCAAGGCCATGTTTAGATCCCACATACCACATCGAACGTGCTCTCCTGTACCTGTACACTGATTACATTTTTAACACAACTTTTTGCAGTTTATATCTAAATTACTGCAGAACCTGTTGGGCTTTAGCAAATGCAATTTTGCTTCATTCCTAACCATTCATAATGCCACTTTTTCCTAGTACCCCTCTTAGATCATATCATCTTTCTCTTTGTGTCTGACTCTTGGTTGTACCTGCCCACCCCAAAAATGTGGCTAGAACTCCACATTCTGGCACAGGTAAGTGGCCTGAACTGAAAAGTCCACAGTCCCAAACAGTCCCCTTACTTAGTATTTAATTTTACAGTAGTAGAGGAAAACATAGTACTATTTATAACTGTGATACAGCAGCAAACTCTGCAAGCAAGGAATAAAAAAGCTGGTAGAGCTGCCTGACTACTAGTGGTAACACAAAGAAATTGGGGTAAAGCAAAATATTCACTTGTGTAAGTATTCTGAAGTCAGTGTGGTTGCCCTTCTCTACTGAGTATCTTACAAGAGGAATGGGCTGGGGGTGTTGTTACTGAGTTCATTACATACTCTAGTTGGAACCGCTGTTTCCAAATAGGTATCTTTAGAGATATATTCTCCAGGATTTTTACACAACGCGCTTTACATGCTGCACTACCGAAGTTATCTCAGAAACAAGCCAAGGACCTTTATCTCTAAAATTGTCTCTCGCAGCTTCCTAGTTGTCAGCTTACTTATTGCCTGGAAAGAAGCAGATATGTTCTAAAATAGTACTTGTCAACACCAGATTGTTATGTGTTGAAAGTCAGAAAATTTCAGCACCACAAAGCAGATATCTGACTGCATACAAAACCAAGAACAAATGGTCCCTCCTGATGACAGGAAGAGCTGCGACTTACTGGTTCTGCATATTGTACTGGCAAATCAAAAGTTTACAATCTGACTTGTAATGGCTCTTCAAATAAAGACGTTCTAAACCATTCTTCTGGTTTTTTTTACAGAACCTATTTGATATGGAGAGAAAGAAAAAGCACAGCAAGAGTTCTGCTATAGACATCACTGCCTCCGTGACTGGAGCCTGAGCAACTCTCTAAATAAAGGAGATTTGACAAGGCAAGTGACTATCTCCAGTCACTTTCATTTAGGGTTTTGGACATTTTTTAACTTTTAATTTGTAACAGATCTATTACTTCTGAAAAGTTGTATTATCATAATCACATGTGGGCAGAGGTATTCACTTGAGCAGACCCACTGGTTTAATACAGAAAATACAAAAAGAAAAGGTGCTGCTTTCTATGGAAGGTGCTTGAGTTCCAAAATATCTGTAAGAAACAAGATGCCACATAACTAAAATGGAGTATTGATTTGATCTATTTGTGGATGCTAGCCATTTAATTTATTCAGACTGATATACTTAGAGTTAACTTTGTGGGATTTTTTTTTTTTTAGGAAAACATACAATATACTGCAAAATTACATTACTGTGAAAAGAAATGTAAACAGTGATTCTACATCATTAACTGTAAATGGTTCCCACTGGTCCAACAGAGCATACCTGCTAATCACAAATAGTCATTTGAAGGCAGTATATTCTGCTGCCTTTTTTTTTTTTCCAAGGAGGAGAGAGCAGGGACATTACTTGAATTTAAGAAGTCTGTGACTGAGATTTACTTGAGTTTATCACTACTAACCAAATTTATACTACTCTTATGATTTGTACAAATGTGGCTGCAATTTGAAAAAAAAAAAAGCAAATACCTCTTTAGGACTCTCAGATGAAGTTTTATACAAGTGTCAAGTACTCAATAAGATCTCTGTTCTCCTCAACCGACACCTAAATCATTAACTTCCAAAGCACTGCACTGCAGCTATAGCCTGACATACGGCCATCAGGTAATAGCAGTATGAGTATGCTGATTTCTTCAAATGTAAATAAGTTCAATATACAGTTCTTGTTTCCAAAGGTCTTCATTACTGATCATTAATTTCAATGCAAATTTTACAAATAATAGTAAAAAGTTACATTAAAATACATCTATGCACAGTTATATTTAGACATAATAGTTTAAAAGTTTCTAAAAATGTTAGAAGATTAGTAACTTTTTTTCAGAAGATTCATCCGCATATCAAATTATTTACATCTTCACCTCATTTTTTTAGCCTATACAGTCCACCATTTGACTATTACAGTGCAGTGTAAATGTTTGGATATATACACAGCAAAAGAATAATTTAGAAATTACTAGTCCTGTAAAAGACAACTGCACAGTGATTAAATAAGCCAAGCAGAATTTGCAGTCTCCAGAGAAGCTCTGACAAACCAGAAAACATAGGATTAACCAGTAATTATTGCAATATTTGGCCCAATTTCAATATCCAGTCACATGTGCTCCATAAATTAAATATTTTTGGATAATGATCAAGTCTAGTATGGACATACTGCTTAATTTACTGTAGGATGAAAAGATGATTAAAAATCTCCATCTTGATTAGTCTTATTTACAGCTACTTAGAGACCAATTATTATAAAAATAAACTGGCAGGTCTATGGCAATCTTACCATAATTTATTTGGCGCCAGTGGCAGGCACAGAAGCAGGTTAAAACACATTTGGGTACGATTCTGCTCTTGAGGATATTCATGGAAAAAACTCTTGCTGAAGACGGAGTTTGATGAAAGAACAGATACGTGACATATTTTAACTCTGTGTTTAGTTTCTCCACACTTACAAGTTCATACATCAGTTATTTCAGCTGCATAGAAATACCAACATTAAGAATCGTATGGCACCAAAGGAAATAAAAATGTTCTTAATAGTTTATTTTAAAGTATCTTAAGGGTAAAGAGAATAAACAAGGGAGTTTAATTTGCATATATCAAATATTCTTCAAAGCAGATACATATAATACAGTCATATGCTCTAAAACTATTATGTTAATTGATTTTAATCTTCCAAAGAGGCTACACGTTGCCTAAGAGCAGATGATCTGACTTCCTCTTCATGCCAATCACCTAGAGTTCACTTAAACGAGAATCCAAATTGCCTGATTATAATCCTACATGGATCTAGTCCTTATGACTCACTCAAAGACATCTTACATTTTTAGATAAATTCTTTTCAGAAATAACTCCTTTGCTAATATTTACTTCTCTTCTTTGCAATCACATTACCATGCACGGGGCTCATCAGTAGACTCTGTAAGTCACTTAAGTAGTTGTTCTGAGTACTAGAAATTATCAAAGTAGTATGCTACAAGAAGCAGTAAGGACAGGAAGATCCTTTAGGCAACTATTTTCCTCTTGCTGCACAGTTTAACAGATTTTCTAAGGAAAAATTGTTCAAGGCAGCTCAAGGGTCTGGCTGTCACTGAGGGCATGGCTTTTGATGCATCTTTTCTGGAAACAGCAGCAGCATATGGAGCTCTTGCTCCCAGTGTCTGTATGTGTTTCTGTGCTGCTTTCAGTTTTGCAATAACAGCTGTTTGTAGGCTGTATAGTAAGCCAGGTCAAGTAACTGATTCAGCTGAAAAGTAATGTGACTGGAAAAAAAAAAAGGTATTCTTTTTTCTCATCTGAACTGGCCCCTCCAAAGGGATACAGCCAAAGCAGGAATCAGCTGTCAAGACAGGGAGAGGTAGAAATTAGTAAAGCTGACAAACGCATTAAACAAAATATACAACTAACCATCCTGCAGGGACTCTCCATGCAACCTGCTACATTCTGTAATCTATCTAGTGCTCATTATTTTCTGTGGCATTTCTTTGTATCTTCACATTAGTATTTCCACTGGTAAAAGCACTGCCACAGCCATGACCTATTGAGAAACTCATTATTGCAACTTTACAGATTAAAATGATAGAAGGTAGACGACTTGCAGAAGGTTATAAATGCAACTGGTATGTCAGAGCCGAAAACACAATACAAAGATCGCTCTCAGAACTTAAAACTGTTGACTGCACCTGTTCTGGCTAATGGTCGCCTTTGCAGTTCAGTAGATAACCTGGCTGAAGGCAGACTGATGAACATTTTCAGCTACTGCTGGTCCTCATTACTGTTCTTTCCCCAACTCCATCCATTCAGTTGTTCCAAGATAACTTTCTGTGGCCACACAGTAAGATGTTTTCTGGTATCGCACCAAGTTAAAAACAACTGTAGGGTATTTTGCTGGGATCTTTTTTTCAGTCAAATCTATTTAAGGAAAAGGTTAAACTGGCTTGGCTACCAGAGGAAATATTAATCATACTACAGCCTTGCTATAGAGCACTGTGGGGTAATCACTGTACCGCTCACAGGCACAAAGGCTAAGAATGATGATAGATCTAAGGTCCAAGGCAGAATAAAGGAACCAGTAATACAATTGTGAGAGACTGCTGGGGCAGGAGGAGGGCGACAGGGACAAACCGAAAAACCCAGGAAAGATGTAAAAATTATGGGAAGAAAAAAAGTGAGATTATCCTTTGTGTTTCTACAGTCCTGAAATCAAACAACTTGAAGCAACAAGCTGACACACCAGCCATTGTTAGTTCTAATTGTCATTACACTTTTAGGATTTTCTAACAATAAGTCTTCCCCAGAACATAAATGCCACAGAAGGAAGTTTCTACAGTACAGTAAACACCCACATCCAGCTTTACAGTTTTTAGAGGGATAGTTCTTGTGAAATCTTTCTCTGTACCCTCTCACACTACTACAACATGCAGAGCAGCATATGCAGAGCCACTGAATAGTTAGATGAGGTAAGCTCTTAAAAATCTCAATATTACTTTTTGATTCATGGATTTGTAAATAAATGGGCTGTTTATGTTTTCAATTTCACATAATCAATAAAACAATGTATTCTTGTCCTTCATTGTCCAGTTTTAATTTTTATCTTGTTAGTTATTTGGAAAGATTGCATTTTATTTTCTATTTTGTCTACAGAGATGGGTTTAAATCTGAAATTTGCTTTTTTACATAGCAATAAATTCTGAAGAGAAAGCAAAATTATTTTAGATTTTTGTGGTTATCGCACTTGACGAAACCATATTGAATCCATATAGCAGCATTCGGGGAAGGCACCTCAACTCCATGCAACACTTCGTAGTACTGAACGCAGATCTAGCTGCACATATGTTTCTGACTTCCCACTCTGTTTTTAGCTCAAATTATTGTACTGTTTTCTTGAAGTAAGTTCCTGTGTATAAGCACAAAGACACATAATTAACCTGTAAAGGGACTACATAGTAGCTACAGTCTGAGAAACACCTAACATCTTAGGTGGAAGAAAGAAAAGAAGGCCTGAGAGGTGATCCTGGCAAATGCAGCAGCAGCTCAGTTCCCCTGAGATGGGAGACTGAAGAACGGCTCCAGCTGTTTACACAAGGTTAAGGCCTATAATAACTGACCAAATTGCTGGTAGATGCCCACTCATCCACCCGGCAGGGACTGCGTATAAGGATTCACAGCTAATGCAGAAAGCCAGTTCTCACTCATGAATATTTGATCTACCCTCATGAGGTTGGTAAGTAGAGATGAGCCACAAGAGGAATGCACTTGTCAAGAGATTGAAAAATGCCTGGTTTATAGAATGGGAATGAAAAAGATGGAGATATTGAATAGATTGCCTGCAGCATGGAAGAGCATGCAATCTGTTTATAGGCTATGAGAACACAAAAGGGCCAGAATCAAATAACATGAAAAAAAATTGACTGTAATCTGTTTTGTGGGTCCGTTCAGATGCCTTATATTTTTTCCTCTAAAAATTACAGGTCCTTAATAGTTTCCACATCTAGTGACAACAGAAAAGAGACAGCTGAAGAGTTATACTTGCAAAAGTCTTAGAAAAGATCACTGATATCCAAGAGCACCATACTTAACAAAGAGCTCACACAGAACTCTGAAGGCCGTTCAGACAGAGGAAGGAAATAAAAATTCCTGATTCCAGTGAATGTGGAACTGGGAACAAATCCAAAGATATCACCAGATTAAAAAGACCCCTCTTATCCACAGAAATGAATAAAGGAGGCAGCAGCTGCTGTTCAATTTAACATCTTCTACATCAGCTGCTGTTGAATTTAACATCTCTTCCAGGCCCAGCAATGCTCTTCGGACAATGTGGCCAAACTCAGGTGGTATCCACAAAGATGGACCCATACAGTCTCTACAATGTAGGTTAGAATTCTTAGTCAGTGTAATCATTTATTTTGTAGATAAAACCCAGATAAATTATTTTGATCAAAATAAGGAGTTGTTTTCAATGATCTGGAATGAGCAACAAACAGAAATTCACTCTGATCCTTCAGTCACTATCTGGATATGACAGCACACAGCTGAGCTTACAATACCATAACAATCAAAAACACCTAACGTATACTCTGCACAGCAGAAGCACTTTCTCTGTTCTACCATACTTAGCAAAGTGTAACATAAATTTTGCCATTTAGCATTGAAATTCTTACCACAAAAACAAAGCAAGAGAAATGATTTAATATGTTTTCTAGGATGACCATAATCAGTTCTGTCTGAGAGGATCCATCCTGACTAAAGCAGTCAGCCCTTCCAGATTTCTCTTACTGTTACCGTCACTTGATTCAAACATAACAGTGGAAATGGGAGAGATATAGTAAATGTATTCATTAGACCTACAGTTCAGTCAGGAACCTGTTTAAATAAATATTATTAAGAATATTGCTACAATTCTGAGCTATTTTTACAGTCTTGTACCATCTGCCAAAACTTCCCCTAAACGAAGTAAAAATTCTGGAAATTCTCGCCTGATATTTATCACAAACACTGAACACGTTGATTTATTCTATAGAAATGTCTCTTGCAAACAAGATGCTTCTAATATGCCTGAGAATCTAGGTTACAAGATTTTTTTTATGTTGGCAAACAAAATTTACACTTGGCAAAGACAAGCTGTCACAGTGAAATGGAAGTCCTCTGAATCACACAAAGTTATTTCAAGCACAGCATTGGTATAGAAATTCTGGAATAACAGTGAGTAAATCATACACCACACCACTGCTGTAACTATTTATATGACCAGGACAATAAAGGCACCCAAACTAACATTGTGCCTAAAGGACAGCCTCCCATTTCCACAGATCACTGTGACAGGTGATAACGCCCCTGAGCAATCTCATCCATCTTTAAAGTGGGCCCTGATCTGAGCAAGGAGTGGATTAGAAGAGCTTCAGAGGTCCCTTCCCACCTGCATGATCTGGTGACTAATTTGTCCGTGCTGCTCAGCCTGAGAGTGGTAAACCTGGTGCTTACCACTATGGTCTCCAACAAGGCAACAAGAACTTCTCACAGGAGAGACAAAGTTAGGAAAGGTTAGTATGTCCCACTAACTGAGCTTTCCTTACTTTTTAACTGTAGATGGTTTAAATGTTATTTGTTAATAAGCTGGGCACTAAAAGAGGCTAAACATGATCTGAAAAATGTATGAACTATTGGAGAATCCTTTAACCACTGTTCAATCCAAAACTCTTTATTAACTTCTGCATAAGGCAGTATACTTACATCTACTAGAAGATTTTTGCTATAGTCAGATAAAATGTTTCCTCATCTACACCCTTCTGGTTTTGAGTCCAAGTGCACAAGTCTGACAAGAAACTATCACTGTTAATATTCCCACAGTTTGAGAAAATGCAAGGTTTTACTGAAAGCTCCTGTCCTACAATTATTGCAATTTATTAAATTAAATAAACACCATTTTGTAAAAACAAAGTGTGTTTTTCTAGCAGATATATTAAAATGCCAAACTAGCATTAGCAAAAAGCCATGTTCATTTTATGATTTGTTGTAAATAATTATTTCAGTTACCTAAATTATCAGTATTTTTGTAAGTAATAATATATTGCATGTGTAGGAGGATGACCCGTGATGCCTAGTTAACATATCAATTTAGAAACCAGAAACCACAGCTTATAATAGATAATACACATAGCAAATCATTACAACAAGAAGGTTGGAGGCAATCAATCAGCAAAATAGGCACTCATGAAATAACCAGTCCTCCTGATTTTCTTTTCTGTGTCCTTCCCTTCTAGTCACTCCCCTGAGCAGCATCGTGAAATATGTTTGCAAAGGGACGTTCCCATGTCCAGATTGTTCTCAAAAATATTCCTCTGCTTGATAGCCTTTTAACTCTGGTCCATCCATAATTCCCCCCAACACACACAGTTTGAAAGTAGATCCTTTTATGATTTGGAAAAGTTTCCATCATCAGTACATTAGATGAGTGGAGAGGGTGAAACACTGTGTGCAATTTTGATGCTGCCTGCTATGGCAAACACTGGCTTCGCACCCACTGGACCACAGACGTCCCTCTGGCCAATGTAGGATGTCATTGCCTATATCTCTGCATTAATTTTCTATTTTTAATTTCTTAAGCAACTTCTTTCTTCTGTACATTGACTTATTTACAAATTATACATATTAGTAATTGTAAACAGCCTCTATTTGTGGGCAGGGAAAGGATGGTTCTCTGAACGGGGGAAAAACATTCTCCACAGCATCTAATTTCTCTGTCCTGCCTTCCCTATACTTTGTCCCTGGTTTGTCCTTCCCCTACACTGCATCTGCCATCTACTGGCACATTACTGTAAGAGATTTTGGCATCGGAGACTTAATTTCTGGCCCTTTTATGTAAGGGTCTGTACCTAGCTCCAGTGGCACCCCTAGCTACACAACACGGAGAGTCTTTCTTAGGCCTGCCCACACTACCTGAGCCATGGTATTGACAGAGAACCTTTCAGAGACTCTATGATTTTTCAGAGATGTGTAGGCAAAAATTTGGGGATTAACTTCTGTAGGTATATCCATAGGTACATAAACTTTATAAAAAGAAGTTCCCCTAAAGTAAACACATTTTTCTCTTCTACTTCCCTTATCTGTCTAGCTTCCAATGGCCATGATAAAGAGCTTGACATTTATTAGAGCAACCTCCCTGCCACATTTCAAGTTCCATGGCTCAAATACTTGGAGATACTAGGAACTCTTGGTGATTGCAGGAATGCTTTTTTTTTATAAGCAACCTGTTTTTTTTTCTTTCTATTTTTGCCCAGGACAGGTATTAGGCATAAAAAACTTTAAATGGTGTGCTTTTTTTTTCCCCCCCAAAAAATTATACACATATAAGAAAACATGTTAACCAACTTTAAACATAAGCATTTTTGCCAATGCTACATCATTACCTATACTCTCCTTAGCACTCCTTGCAAAAATAAACTTTTTATTTGTCATCTTTATACTGTCTCAGCTCGGGACCGAGTAGTAATGGCTCCTAAGGCAATGAGTATGACATGTCGATTTCAAGGTCTGAGTTCTGAGGGATAATGCAAAGTGTAATCTTCTCATTAGCACATTTTTTCTGCCTTATAAATAACAGTTACACAATACTAATAAAATAACTCACAAAGTATGAAATTATTCATAAGTAACATAGGCTGCATTGAGAAGAAAGATCTATCTTCAGAAACACTGCTTCTTGAATGTTGTTTCTTCAAATTTCTTCACTTGTTTCTAGGCAAGATGGCCAACACCAATTTTTCAGAAACATGGTGAGCATTCCCTTCTTTGAAGCCAGATGTAAACCAGCTGTTTCTTAACTCAATGTCTCACTTCCATCTCATGAAGAATATGTTCTACTCATAGGACAGCAGAAATACAATTTTGTTTCTTGAACAATTTATCTTGCCTCAGAGTGGGAGCAGGGGTTTAAGGATTTGTTTTCTTCTAATTCTTTTCTCAGGGCAAATACTTTGTCACTTTCTGAATCTCCATATTGTAGATTTTCTTTGTTCATATGTATCCATTTATTACTTATTCAATTTTCTGTTTGAACTATCTTTGATTTGATTCACTGACCTTTTATTTAGGAAAAGAATCCAAGTACATTCAGCACATTCACTAAAACATGATTTCCATCATAACTTTGTATATGACATCTGTTATTATACATAAGTATTTCCAGAAGTACACAGGAACTGTTTAGTGCTATCTTATATATATCTTAAGCAGACATTTTTGCTATTTTGAATCTCTACCCTGTGCATTACACCTGCAAACTATTTCACTTTCTTGTCACTGTAAATAATTTCACCTTGAATTAGTGCATTATCAATTTGATGGTAGACTGGAGCTGAAACTGAGTATTTACATTGCGCAGGAAACACTTTACTAAATGCTTCTCATGGCCTGTTGACTATCTGCCATTAGCAACTCTATCCTGTGATGGGTGTGCCAAACCTCCTGACCGGACTGGTTGTGGTTTAGTGTAGGCTCCAGAGGAGATAAAGGCCTGAACCATAGCAGGGCCAAGAACTCCTCTAGTTTCAATCTGTTCTCTGTAAACCCGCAAAGGAGCAGAGCGACACGGTGAGCATTGAGGCATATTACCTTGGAACACCAATCATGCAATTAACACATGAATAGGAGGTGGCTTTTCCAAGTCTCGTTAATCAAGGAACAAAGTTGTGGGTACAAAAGTCTTAGGCATACCTTTTCTATCACATGTAATTTGACTATGAGCCAACCAATTTATCCTGTAAATATGACAGCCTAACTGAGCCTTCTTTCAGCTTTCTCTGCTAGGCAGCTTGGCTGGTGATCTCCCCTTGAGCAGGGACACCTCTCAAGGTTGCTCCTCAAGGCAGAGAGATCTTTCACAAATAGCAGATCTTTGGTAAGTGACCGATATCATGCATAACCCTGTAGTATGATGACTTTGATTTTGCCTCAGTAACTTTGATTGCATGCTGAATTGATGCTAATGAAGCCTTATATACAAACTTTGCATATATAATCCTTTAGACATAGACCATTGACCAAGTCTGAGACTAAGTCTGGGTCCAGCTGCACACAGACTCTTCTCTGAGAAGTAGTTTAGAAAGCAAGGGGGTCCATTCTGAACCTCGCAACTCAACAAGAGGGTCTTCCTTACCCTTTGCATTTACAGTCTCTCTGTGAATCACTCTAAGTCAAAGGTAACTCAGTTTTCCTTTGTATGCTTTTCCATGTAGTAATTAATAGAATGAACCTTGCCATCAACTTTGTTAAGTCACACTTTTACAACACCATATTAAAACCACCTTTGCTAACACCTTTGACAATGGTTCTTTAAGCAATCTAAATCACCCATTCACAACAAATTGTCATAGTTGACAGGATCCTAAATCAGAATTCGCAACATATCCTTCATGTTTTACTTCTGAAAGAATTAGATCATGCAATTACTACTATTATAACTATTGGGGAAATTACAGCTATTGGAAGGCATATTGACTGGTACAAAGGGCACAATGAAAGAAAAAGCTATTCATTTGTTCTGCTGGTCTGGGCTTTCTCAAGCAACACACATCCTGCGTGTTCTTCAGTTTGTCTGCTAAACAGCAACAATGATAACAATTTCCTTTGTAGAATGCTTTAAACCAACAATTAAAGGCACAAAACCAAATAACAGCGGCAGATAGAGCACACTATTTGTGTGTGCAAGCATTCACAACTCTATCACACTCTCTTCCTCTCTAAGCTCTGTGTTCACTTTTGTCAGTGTTTGACTATAGATTTTTTTTCATTAGCTGGATCTCCGAGGCTGTGTGGTTCAAGTTACAATTGTGCTTACATGAACCACAACTAGATTTAAAAACTGAAGGCTTGATTATGACTCGGTTACGTATTCAAAGATAGATTTTACAATAGTGTGTTCCCCTGTATGTAACCAGTCTTTGGATCCCCAAGGGCTCAAAGCCAAGACATGGTCACATTTAAAACAAAACACATATGATTTCAGACATTCTAGATACAAAGCACTTCATTCGCTGAACATCACCTCTGCTTTATTCGTGATCAAAAGTTTATAATCTTCTGTTTCAAGGCTGATTAATAAAATAGATGGATCACCATTGCCAAAACTCCAGCTGGAATAGCCTCTTTGAGTCACTGCTTGGTCTAAAGATGCACCATCAAAAAGAAAGCATATTAAAGAAAGCATTACTATCCAAATTATGAGCAAGTAATAAGCAAGCAGAAAGTCTTAATTGCACTTGAGCTTTCCATGTTCCATTCTCACACAGGTTTTAGTTGTACTTTCAAACTTTATTTTTACTGGAAAGTAGTATTTTAAAGGTACTGTTATATACTTTCTTCAAAGAGCAGGGCTAGCTGATTGTACATCCAGTTCCTGGAATTAAATACAGCTTTTTAAGTAAACATATTTTTACTGCCACACATTATTTTAATTGCAGTAAGATAAAGAACAACAATTTTTAAGAGCAACAGTATTGTGGTAATATTCAGAAATCCCAGTACCTACCTACACTGTGTGCTACACAAACACTGAAGATGCTCTCTGCCTAGAAACATAAACTCCTTCTAGTGTTAATGAATACAATGTTTATAAATACATGAAAAATAAATGTGAAACAGGCATAAGTTTAAGTATCAGAGCAAAGCTATGTAATGACAGCACACTGAATGCCAAAGATTAGCGTTTGTAGCTTTCCCTCTTGTTGCTTCTTGTAATGCATTGTTATAATTATTGCTCCCACGGCTGCAGCTGCCAACACAGACTCTCTCGACAATACCTAAGAATAGACATCTGAGTATCACATGAGTTTCATTTCTTCTCTACTCTGTAAGCAGCATTTGTCAAATTATGCTTTACATAAATTTGAAACAATTGCTCTATACAACAAAGGAGTATCAATAGATTAAAAACTATGATCTGAGATGCACTGGCAATTAGAATTAAACAGCTGTAATTGACGGGAGGAACTAGCAACAATGTCAGTAACAACTTTCTCCATGCCAGCATATGTTTTGTGGAATTGTATGTTAAAAACAGCCAGAGTCCGCAAAAAGAGCTACAGCATATGGACATATCCCCATTCATTATCATCAGAGTCCTTTTACAGCGGCTCTTCTGCTTCTCCTTCAGTATGTTTCTACTTCCCAGAGTCCCCTATTCAACAGACCTAAACCAGGCCTGTCTCTTCTATTTTTGTATCTGCACTCAACCCAGAGAAGGTAACTGCCCCCTATAAAAGCATGCTTTTCAGACCAACAAAGAGCTTCCTCCAGATCTCACCGAGAGGGGAAGGAAAGGTGTTAAATAACTAATTTATGCAGATATGATGCCTCTTAAAATAATTATTCCTGGCTTTGAAATACATCTGTTTGTCTGCAATAACTGGGTAATACAAGAAAAACAGTAATCACAAATATCATTCAGTTGCCTACAGAAAAAATTATTCTCTTTAAAGAAGAAAGCAGAAGTTAAACTAGTACAACTCAGGTTTAGCAAACTAGATTCAACAAACCAGCACTTTGTTAATCCACCCTGTGGTTGCCATTCAGTCTGTATTTTCAGTGTCACCAATGACATGCTCTGGAGACATATGACTACTTAAAGTGAAGTCAGATTCTAACGCTTATCATGGCACAAATGTTGTGAATAGCTTTGACAGACGGGAGTTTTGCAATGAGAAGGTCATAGGCTTAGTTGGGATCTTCCCTTGTCTGACTAGACAGACTATTTTACCACAATTGGCTCTAGTCACTGACTGATTTTCATTCTCAAATACCTGTCATCATCGTCACTGATGCATTCAGGAAGAGCAAGACTACAGCCAAACAGCATGATGTGTTGATAGCAGTTGAGACGATTGAGATAACTGAAGAACTTCAGGAACTTTTCCATTTCAATACTTTTGACAATGGAAAGAACTGAAGTTACAGTGGTGTAGTTATATGGCAGCATTTGGCACTGGCTGTTGGTGATACTTATGCAGGCACCTGTGAAACCAAAACAATATATTTAGAACAAAATTATCAGCATTTAGTAGTAGGTTCAAAGCATATATTGAATTGACTCAGTAGTACATACAATATATAAACAATGTCTGTACTTCACAGATAAGATGACATTCAATAATGCTATCATAACACTGTCAAAAATAATGATCTAAAAATAATGATCTAACAAAAAAAAAATAATCTGGAGAAGCTCAGTAGCTTAGTTTGGAAAACCAAATAAACTCCTAGATACTTTCACAGTCGTCTGACTCTCTAAAAACTGGGCTAGAAATAATAAAAAACAAGGTTTTTTTCTGACACAGGTTGGATGAACACACCGTAAGAATAGCCTGAATACAGCCAACTTTGGCTGAAACAAAGATTGAAAGTCATACAAAAAAAAATCAAGGCTAATTGGGTTCTGAAATTGCTCTGAAATTCTGAAATTATTTTGGTGTTTCCATAAAGCTTCTCTTTTTGCTATCATTCCACCTTACAGGTGGCTTTCCTGCCAAAATCATCAACTTGCTTACTTATTTTTCCCAAGGTGATGATTTTTACCTCAACAATCGTTCTAAGCTGTTGTCCTTGACCTACCACATCAACCCTTCTCTACTAATGACCCACTGCATGCAGTAGGCTCTCAGCTATGTATGATCAGCAGGTTAACTGACTACATGAAGTTAGTGAGTTTCACAAGCCATACGACAAATTCAGAATTTCAATCAAGAACAAACTAATAAAATCTAATATTAATGACAGCTACTTAGATGAATGCCCTTCTAGGCCATCTAGTCAGGCTCTGGCATAATTTTTTTCACACTTAGAGCATATCCACACTGTACAAATAAGCTGAGACCTCAGCCCATTCTCAAGACCAGACTCTGTCACTAACCATGCTGTAAGCAAATCAAACTCATGTTAAACAGCAATCCCAACACCAGCCTTCTGAAGGAGGAAAACTCTTTAGCACATTCAAGCTCATTGTCTGAGCAAACTGGACATACATAGCACCAAATGGGGCAGATCCTTTCCATCATCAGACATTTTGGGGCTGGCTTCTTTCAAGAATTGTGTGAGTCATTTACACCTAACCTCCCTACTTGATAAAAACTGGGGATGTAAAGCAGACAGGACGCAGCTCTAAGGGTTCAGCAAGTCTTTCTTTTCCTCACCTTTCAGTCTAGGCACAGCCTTCACTGTCTAAATGCACTAGTGGCAAATTCTGGTATCTCTGGAGTAATACAATCCCATGTAAGAGTAGGGAAAGCAAAGCATAATGAAGAAAAATTTCATTAGAGCTTTTTCAAGTTGTAGTGTCTTTGAAAGGATGGACAAAAAAGGTGGGTTTCAAATTTTATCTAGACTTGGTAAAAAACAATCCCTATTTTTTCAATGCCTGATGAGTATAGTCAAAGTTCCCTGCATTGTCTTCTCCCGCTTCAGAAATCTCAACAAAAACTATGGAATTGAATCTTGCCCACTGAAACAACAGCAAGTCTCTCTCCTCATTCTAATCAAGCTAAAATTATGTCTACAAGTCCCCATGTTAAGATTCCTCCCCCTCTCAGTACCAACAAGAAACCTTAGCACAAGTGTACAGCCATTTTCTACTACAATCTCTTCTCATTCCTACAGTACAGTCACTAATGGATCTGTTCCTCCAGGAATCACATTTTCCCATATAATTGAACGGCAGATTCTCCATTCAAAATTAAAAGTAAATGCTGGGGGATCAGCACAAAAGTGGTGAGCCTCCAAATCAAGAGAACTTAGAAAACTGCAGAGCAGTTTTCAACAGTGACTATATGAGTTAGTACCACACACCAATGATTTTCAGCACAACTTCTGCTCTGAAGTTATACAGGCATTTTTTAAAAATACCACCAGGATGATCATCAAATCTACCTGTTAGACTGCAAGAACAAAATCTGATGATACTAAAATAGCTTTCCAGGGGAAAGGGAAAAAAAGGTGGAGGAAAGGGAAAGAAATTCACTTCAGAAACACGTCTTCTTTTAAAAGATGCCATGTCTTTAACAACTACTCACTTTGTGGCTTTTGTATAGTATCTTGATCTGCTACAAAAATGTAAAATCTCTATACAGTTTTTGAATATTTTTTAACTTGAACAAATTCATTGCCATTTATTTGTACTGCAAAGAGGTTTTTAAATAATATTTTTATTGCTTGGGAAAGCTTAACAAGAAAACACAAAAGTTCTGATTTAAAGATTAAAAATATCAAAGCTTTTACAGCAGAAATTCTTTAAACTGCCAACCTCCCCACAGTTATCTCTTGCCTACATTCTTTTGCTGATGCTGAGACTACATTTTCAGTAACTGTCGTGATAAGAGGATAACATTCCCCTGCAAAATTCTGTGTCTCCCCCATCCACAAAAATTTCACACTGAAGTTATTTAAATAAATTAAATTATCCTAAATTGGACCTATCTGCCCTCTTAGGAGTACTCAGTGGCTGGACAACACAGCACTGAATTCAACATTCATGGCCAAGAAGATGTAATTTTAAAGAAATTATACAAGATTTTTAAAACAAAGAGAGATGGAAGGAGGGATTAAACCCTGGACCTGTCCTTGCAACAGAGTCATGATCCATCTTCAGTTCCATGAATCTTTTGTAAAAGGACAACAGCTCACTACTAATCCCAGGCACATTTGTAACCTGGAACACTCTCCTGGAAAGCAGATTCCTGGGTTAGAACCTAGTCTTTTTAACAGGGGTCCTCAATCCTCCTCTTCTATTTTTTGTTCCATTATTCACCCAGCAAGTAAATTACAGTGCAACGGGTGAATGTCCCTAACCTCCACACCTCTTGAGTCAAAAAGCAGAATTTCAGCGCAACAGCGATTGTTGTATCACATCTCAGGTTCCCACTACAGTAGTAACAAGTGCTACAGTCTCAAAAACCTTCTCTGGTAAATTAAGGAAAGCTACCTTGTGTTTGTATGCCTTTAGTTCTGCACAGAACAGCACCCCACCAGCTCACTCACACCACACGAAGCTGCAGAGCACAGACGCACCGGCCCTCTCCAAGCTCGCTCACAGACCTCTGACCCAGCAGCAGGCAGACACAGTCTTACTGCTTTGCCGGGGACCTCTCAGGTACCACACAACTGCGTAAGTCCGTCATACTTCTTAATACATTATTTCAGAGCAAGGCTGTTTCACCTAAACTGAGACCAGAAGAAAACTCAAAGGGTCTCTATCCTGATCATTTGCACAAAACAAGTCCCTCCATTAATTCTTGTGTCAAGCCCAATAGCTTACGATAGATGGAACATGTATTTCAGACAGGCAAGTCTGCTCAGTGCCAAATTGCTGCAATGTAGGCAAACAGTGATATAGACACAGCATTCTACAGAACAAAAATTTATTTTAAAGGACATTAGAAGTAGGATGAAAGCTATTTAAAATACAAGCAAAAGCGAATGCTTATTTAATAAGGAGTAGGTATTTAAATAAAAAAAAATTAAAGAGATAAGGTAAAAATATATTTTAGTAAAAATAACAGTATTCTTTTCTCCAAATAGAAAATCTGAATAATTACACTGATAAACAGCCACAGATACAAAAAAAAAAAAAAGAATGCAGTAAACTTCAAAACGCATAACTATTCTACCAAACTGCTAAATTATTTTCCATATGTACAGGCTAAGTGCATTTTATAAACTATGTGGCCCTGCCGTGCCAGAATGCTGATCTGACTGATGGTGTAACATGCCAGTACTAAACATGTTACAAACCAAGCAGGAAACAGACCAGAGAATAAGAAAAATGCCAAATACACATAGAAAAGCCTCAGCCTATTTAGTTCTTTTCTCCAGTGAAGATTCATTAATTATGGGGAATACAAGGCACATAAAATAGTTTTGGCCATACTTGGGGAGCAAGAAAAAAAGAGCAGTGAATGGGAGTAACAACATGTCAAAAAGCTGTTGATCAGAACAGCACGGTTCTGGGTTTATGGGTAATTTCTGACATTCATCTAATTACGAGTTTTCTGTTTATCATCGGCTATTGCCAGATGGACTGAACTGGTAAAAAAAAAGGCTTCTTTCTACTCCAACAACTACAATGCAAGCCTACAGTTTCATATTCAGTGCTGCTGAAACTAATTTAAACACCACATTTTCCCTTTCCCTCCTCTTCAGATTGTTCCCAGACTGCACTAGCTACGGAGTGCATCTGCGCAAAGTGAACTGGGTGAGAGGACTGAGCTGGCTGAAAACAACCACCTGCATTCTTTCCCAAGAGGCAACGTTTACGGCAGCCCCAAAGAAATGCCACCAGAACTGCAGCTTAATCTTGATTAATCATTTTAGTTTTAAAACGCTCAACCATCCCTGTAATGATAAGGTCACGATTCTTTACCCAACAGTGGTTGTTGCTTCTGGATGTTTTTGAGGCCATGCAATGAACTTGCTCCAGACATTAGCCTGGCTGAAAAAAAAAAAAAAAACAAAAAGCCTTTCCTCTCCTGTCCTGCTACACTTTTTAATTATTTGGTGGGCACAGGGTGGAGGGGAGAAAGGGAAAAAAAAAAACCTACTATTTCACTTGTATCAGATCATTGGGTTGAATGACCTTTTGGCAGCAAAAACATTTGTTCTAGGACAAGAGAAGGGGCAGCGCAGTGGCAAAAACCAGTGGGTAAGATCAGAGCCTGCTCACAGCTGAATTAGTGCTTTTGCAGAATGTGTCATCACTGCCCAGCACCGCAAAGCACTTTGAAAGGATTAGGAATATTTTACTTGCCCCATCATTGTCAACTCCTGTCTGATGAGAAATGAAATAACATGTTTACTCTAAAAGTGGATGAATAAATTTGGTGCAACTCTATATTTTGAATGCATCCATTTTCTAACTTGCGCTATAAAAACAGATTTGGGAACTCCTGGCATCACCCATTTTAAATGTAAAGCAGTTAAATTATGCCTTCGGTTAAATCTAATGTGAGCTGGTCTAGATCCTAGCTAGAGTATATTTTTACTAAAATTGTTGTAGCAAATCTGCAAAACAGTCCTCTTGTCTCAGCTATGCAAAGCATAATATGGTATATGAGAGTGCTTGAAGAGGAAAGTATGCAGCCTGGTTTTCATATCCCAGGTCAAGTCTGCCGATATTTCAATTAAAAAATAATCTTTTTAATCAGAACAACTTTCAGAGAACATCTTTAAGAAGCTTATGGAAAATGAAACAGTGCTCAATTTGCAGCAGTGATCACCACTGATTTTGTTACAGATCTTAACTTAGTACACTTTCAGTACTAAGTTGCACAATTGCAGTCCATAAATTCACTGGTAAAGCCTCAGTAAGCCCAAGGAAAAATGACAACATTCACCTGCCTCTTTCACAGCAAAAGCTCTTCCAACGTGGAATGAAATCTCATCTTTAATCCCAAAGTGTCTTGAAAATTTTTAGGAATCCCATTAAAAAAGACCTAAACGAAACCACACTCATCCGTTCTAACTTGTCTAAATTGCCTACAGCAGTAATTTACAGAATTCTTGACTTCTTCAGCAAATCATTTTTTTTTCCAATCCCAAGTTGCCATGTTCTCCTCATCTTAAAAGGATCTTGTGACTCTGCTTGATTTCATTATCTCATATGTGAGACATATGAAATTACAGAACGCCTTTTTTACCTCCTCTATCCTGTCGCTATTGAATATCCAGATTGTCCATATAAAGAAGCACGACATTCCACCTAGCATCTGGTCTTTTCAGCAAAACTTCTTTCCAAAACTCATTATTGTCTTCAAAAATTTTAATACCTCTTTTAATTTACTATGAAATCTTGGTACATTTTTCATTTCAACTAAAACAGAAGATGGACAGTTTTTCTTGGCCTCTCTCCAGCTGTGAATTTGAGTCCACTTGGGACTGAACATCTGATATTGCGTTTCAGATGTTTTCTCCATAACTCAGAAAAAGCTCCCCAATAAGTGATTTTCTTCTGACACACTTCAATAGATGCCAGGAACTAGGATCTATCCTTTGGAATCCACCCAGCAGGAAAATCTACAAACTGTTTTCTCCTTAGTTCAAGCATCAGGAGTTAAAATCAACTATTTCATTACAAAAGCATACTCTCTGCGATTTTTTCACATGAACATTGGCTTGAAAACACGATTTCCACAACTCACGGCAGCCTCTGTTTCCTGACGTGAAGGACAGCTTGGTTGCCAAGTGTGTACACCGGGTGACTGTTCCCTTCTAAACACGTTCTCAGGCCCTTCCCTGCATTTTTTCCACACTCCTAGAAAAACTGCATATTTTTTTCTTCTTCCAAGACACATTATACTCTAACAGAAAACACCAACTAATTCTTATGGAACAGCACGCAGCCATCTTACACTACTGAAGAAAATAAAAAGGATACATACACATCCTGCAGAAAGAACACCAGCACTTCTGCACTAGGAAGAGCACTGGTTGGGTGCTCTCTTAACCCCTTGGAAAACTACAGTTAAATGCAAGATAACAGATCTTAAGAAACTTAAGAGACTAATTATATGACAAAAGATTAATAAAATCGAAGTAGTAATAGCGTCATACTCATAAGCTTTAACACTACAAGAAAAGTAAGGTCTGAACGAATTAATTACAACACCTGATACAGACAGAATAAAGTATTATTAGCTTTTCTGTCAAAGGAAAATTCAGCCGATAGCTTATAATGGTTTGTGAGCATCTTCTGGTCATAACGGGTCCATCAATGGCTAAAACATATCACACCACCCTCTGGCCAAAAGCTTTCACTGTATTAACTACCATTTTGTCTCTCATGGATATAATTACTTTCTCATACTTAAAATAAAATTTAGATATAATTTCTATCACTTTATTTCTCTGGTTTTGCTTCCTCTTACATGATGTAGTGAGAGGATTATGCCCAGCTCTCTCAGTATCACGTGTAGGTGGCAATGGGGGTCTGCAGGGGGTCTCTGTGAGAAGCAGTCAGGAATGCCCCATGCCAGACACGGCCGGTTCCAGACGGAACCAACAGACCCACTGCAGGGCATGGCTAAGCCTCGCAGCCATGATGGCAGCAGGCAAAGTATGTTTAAAAAAGGACAAAATGCTGCACAGGGGAGTGAGAGTGAGGAAAAAAAAGGAGTGTGAGAAATAATGCTGTGAACACTGAGGTGAGAGGAGGAGGAGGGGAGGTGCTTCAGGCGCTGGAGCAGAGATTTCCTGCAGCCTGTGGAAGAGATCATGGTGGAGCAGGTGTCCACTCTGCAGCCTGTGGAAGAGATGGTGGTGGAGCAGGTGTCCACTCTGCAGCCTGTGGAAGAGATTGTGGTGGAGCAGGTGTCCACTCTGCAGCCTGTGGAAGAGATTGTGGTGGAGCAGCCTGTGAAAGAGATCATGGTGGAGCAGCCTGTGGAGGACCCCATGCCAGAGTAGTTGTATATGTCCTGATGGAACTGTGGCCTGTAGATGACCCATGTTAGAACAGGCTTATCCTGACAGACACAGCCCACAGCAGGGAGGAGGTACAGGAGATGGGAATGAAGGAGTGAAGTTGAGCCTGGGAAGAAGGACGGGGTGGGGGTAAGGTTTTTAGGTTTTGTATTTGTTTCTCACCATCCAACTCTATTATTGATTGGCAATACATTCAATTAATCTGCCTCATGTCGGGTCTGGTTTGCACCTGATGACAATTGGTAAGCAATCTCCCTGTTTTTCACTTAACCCAAGAGATTTTTAATTTGTTTTGTCCCCACACTGTCCTGTCCAGGGGAGGGAGTGAGAGAGCAGCTGGGTAGATATCTAGCAGCCCACCAAAGGCAACCCACCATACTCTAATAAAAATATGCTGGCTTTTCAAATTCAAGTAACATGAAAGAATAATTGAAAACATTAAAACATTCTTCAAAAGATATTTAGTTTTGACTCACGCATTGCTGTACTGTCTTTTTAAATCTTTTCTTCAGCTAGTCCAGATCCCACTTAGCCACGTCAGAGTGGCATAATTTTAATGTGCTTTTCACTGCATGAAGGTGCCCATGACAGAGAAGATAAATGCCATGCCAAACAAGCAGACCTTAAATAGAGACATTAGACTCAGAGTCATGTGGAAAAAATTCAGCGGAGTTGGGTGAGGAAGCCCGAGAGAAAGGGAAATTGTAGGTCATCTTTCTGTATGGAAGCCTAGACAGAAGCAAGGAAGAGACAAGGACAGATCAAAGATGCAGTAACGGGATTAGGTCCTTTGGATAGTTCCTACTACAGGATAAAATTCTAATGAGTCTCTGAGTCACGCTACATTGATTAGAAGAGTATAAATTGGAGCAAGACGTAACACGGACAGAAAACCAAAATCAAGCTGTGGAAGGAAATAGCTTTAAAAAAAATCCTGTCTTCAATTCTATTCAAGACTGATCAACTGTTTTGTACAATTTCCTTCAATATAAAATTCTCAATTCTTCCAAAAAGTACTCTGTTGGCTATTCTGTAGCTATTTGTGTCAGGACACATTTTGAGTCACAGTTCGAAATGAATAAAGAAACTTCACAGACAGTTTGACCATACTACTCAAAATACACCAGTCAAACTAAAGTCACATTTTTCTTCATGCTTTCAGGTTGGATCCAGTTCACTTGGCTTTGTTTTCAAATCAGACACTTAAAGATTTTTTTTTATTATTATTTCTTTTTCTGCTTTCCCTTAATATTTCCCCTTCAAGACTCCTGAAAATTCTTGTCTTTCAGACATCTGTCCTAAATTTGCCATTGTAAATAGTGAGACAAAGAATGAATTTCATTTCTTCAACTATTTCAAGCTCTTCAGTGTCTAAATAATTCTTGCCATCTGTTGGAGACCCCAGAATCTGTCTTCTCTCAGAATCTCTCTTATTCTGGATGCAGTGGAAATTACTCTTTATATGACTTAAACTCTCATGTAATTACATTTTCTTTCATTTTCTACCTTTACCTTCCCTTCACTTTCTGTATTACAATGCCAGCTTCATTTTATAATTCCAACAATCTTGTATTGTCAATATAGCTCTTATTTTCAGACAGAGTTTGTATATCCCTATTTATATACATCCTCCCCTACCCAAGACATAACAGTCATTACTTATAATGACTGCATATTACCTTTCAATAATGAGTGCAGTTATAATGACTGCAATTTACTTTTCGACACATCCCTCTTTGCTTGTGTTACTTTGCTATTTTCTTCTACTTGGATTTCATCCAAGTTTTCTGCACTTAAAAGCTTATGGTTTAGATAAGATTTTTTAAATTGTTTACACAGGAACTTCAAAAATACTTATGAGGGTGTATGCTATTCAGATGCAAATAATTTGTGCCTATTTTAAAATTTATAGTAACTGGGTTTGGTTTTTTTATTTTCATTGTTATCTTAGGCCTAAAGAACTATTACACTTTTATGTTCCATTTTTCCCCACATGGAACACTGAAACACTTTAGAATACAAATACTGTAAATGCATTTTTATCCATATAACATACTAAATAGTTGTTGTAACCAGGGTACCTAGTCATCCTTCCAAAATTAAGCCTATCTAAATAAGAGTATAACATCTGCTTTATAAGCAGTTCAAAATTATGTATGTTAATGAAAAAATTACAAATAAAAAGAGTGTTCTTAACTTTATCTGCTTCTATATTTTGAAGCAATAAAGTGAATATTTGAGCCTGCCATATTAAGATTTAGCCTCTTTCATTGGATATCAAAAATGAAACATCCAGTTCTGGAAGGCATTGAACATTCACAATGCAAAAAGTTTTAAATTAAAGCTTCATCTAATTAGAGGCACACTACTCTAATAAGCACTAGTTGGATGCCTCAAATCAGAGGTCACAGGTTTGGGAAAATTTGCAGATCCTCTCTGTCAGACCACCGGTAATTAAGGAAATTCCTACGGTTAGCGCTGTGCTCAAGATCCTGGTAAGAAACTGCTTAAAACTCTTCATATCACTGCCTGCAGGGATGAAAAGGTAGCCACAGAATAAATGGACAATTTTTTCAGAACTATGGAGCACCAGCAGACCCCATTCGAACCAACAGGGGAGGTAGGTGCCAACTATTTATTGAAAAGCACTGACTTTTGCGTCTTTGGAATTTCAATCTTGTGGCTAGACCGCTTCTTTACTGAGAGCATCTTTCAAGCATGTGCTGAAGTTCTTTCTGAATAGGGGTGAACTTAGCATATGGTCAAGTGTTGTTCTAAATCGTTGCCTTCCCTTTTGATACATGTCACTCTCTTGACCTCTGTAGCTCCTTAAGATTTAATGTGAGCCAAGATACACTGTCACCACAGTACTGGAAAAATAAAAAGCTTGCTAAAGAGAGGTCTGCTAATGAAGTGGGTTCGAAATTCTTTATGACAAGGAAAGCAGCTTGAAAGCAGCTTGAAAGAAATTGAAGTAACTCAATGAATGAAGAACAGCTGAACACTGTTTATTCATCTCTGTTTCCTACAAGGATTCTCTTCAATTGCATGTATTCCTTTTGTATCTATTGAGGTACATTTGCACAACATCAAAACAATGTTTAAACTCCCACTCAAACTAATGCCTAAAAGGAACATTGTGTACGTAATAGATGTCATCTGCCTTTGATTAGCTTAAAACTTCTGTTAGGAAAATAAACACAATTCACTTCTGCAACTGTATGAAATAAGTAAAGTATTTTAGGATATATGGATAGAAGTAATTTTAAGAGTGATTTCATGAAAAAAAAAAGAAGTTATAGTCAATAAGAAGCTTATTTTATAAGAATTTCATGTTCAAAATCATTTATTTCTTAAGTTTAAGGCTTTAGAAGTTTTATTAACAGCTCCTGTGTAATCATTGTATTTGGTGCTTCCATCCTGACATATAACAACCCAAGTATGCAAATCATTGTACAAACAATGCAAATACAGTAAGAAATGCTTTCTTAGAGCAGAGATTCTCAAGCATTTTCATAATAGAGGCCACATCTTTATGGATTATTGCACACACCTCTTTCCCCCCAGCTGTTATTTCTCATGCCATATCACAATTTTATAACACCTCTAACACAGTTAAAGCAGTTGCTTTTTTCCTGTTAAAACAATTAACTGGGGGATTATGTCACTGTGATGGTTTACTTTTACAATCTCACCCCAGATATTTACCAAATAACCCAAAAGTTTCTCCACTGATGTACACTATGCAACATTTTCCTTTGTCTTACAACTAAAAACAAGATCTTCTTACATGACTAATGCATTCCATTATTATATATTCACATTCTAAAAAAAAAGTAGCTTTAAAAGATATAGTTTCAAGATTAAAATTACTCTCTCGTTTTTAAAGACAGATTTACTGAGGGGTAAATTATTCTACAGCTATCTTTCTCTAACCTACTACCACACAGGTTATTTGCCAAAAGAAGTCACAAGATCAGTGTTCAGTTTGTTGCTGTCTCCCATTTATATCTTCTCTCCATTAAAGAAATGCTAAAAATATAGGGAGCTGCTCTATCACAACCAAATAAAAGGGACAGATACTCCCCATTTTAGGTTGTTATGGTGATTATATGGGTCTCTCTAATGAGCAAGCCAACAAAAGTGACTACGGATGGAGAAAAATATTCTAGAGCCATACAAGATTGCTTGGAACCTTAATCATGCTTCACAATCCATCCATTTTGGCCCTTTATTCACCAGATCATTGAAACTCAGATATCCACAGATTTATTTCCACACTGCATACATTCCATAGTCTGGTGTAGCTATATTGCTGAATTGTCCCATAGCACAAGGGCTAGGTCAGTTATCATCTAAAACATGAAGATTCGTCAAATGATTTCACAAATTTAATTTCAGCAAACTGGTTTTGCTATAAAACATGTCAGGTGTCACAAAAAATAGAGAGTACTCTTTCAATACTTTGAAACTAGGTCCTGTCAGAAAGGACTCGTGCTAGAACAGGCTTATCCTGAGAGACTGCAGCCCACAGAAGGGACCCACACGGGAGCTGCTCTGTAAGGACTGCAGCCCGTGCAGGGACCCAGAGCTGAAGTAGGGCAAAGTCTGAGGAGGAAGAAGCAGCACAGAGGAACTGTTATGGACTGATCACAGCCCTCATTCCCCATACCTCCTTGAGGTAGAGGAGATGAGAATGGAGTGAAGTTGGGCCTGGGAAGAAGAGCAGGGTAGGGGGAAGGTGTTTTAGTTTTCGTCTTTGTTTCTCACCATCCAAGTCTATTTTTAATTGGCAGTACATTAAATTACTTTGGCCCAAGTCAAGTCTGGTTTGCACCTTATGGCAATTGGTAAGTGATCTCCCTGTCTTTATCTCAGCCCATGAGCTTTTGCATCTTATTTTCTTCCTCTGTCTTCTTGAGGAAGAGGAATGAGAGAGTGGCTGCATGGGCATCTGGCAGGCAGCCAACGTCAATCCACAACAATATTGTCCAGTTGGCTTAAGTGGCTACTTTGAGAATAAAAGGATTTGTGTCGTGATAAACCCTATGTTAAGTGAAATTAATATGTAAACCTAGTTATTACCCAGAGATCATGTAAAGATAGCAGAAAGTGCTAGATGACTTAGTTTTGAAGATTTTTTTTTTGTCACTGGTAGGTAAGTAAATCCTCCGTATCTGCGCTGAAGTGTGCCAAAGCTATAATGTATGTCATATAAGAGCACAGAAAAAGACAGAACAAGATGGGTCGTCCTACTTATGTTTAGAAAGTATGTACATCATTCAAGGGCTGGGACAGTTCAAGACATCTTTAAAGCTACTAAGTTCTTAAGTTCTTTCACTAAAAATGTGGTAACTCCTTTTTGAACTGTTGAAAGAAGATTCTATTTGCCTATTTGCGGGTAAGTTTGGGTTGTTAAATAATTGTGTTCAGCTGAACTCTGTTAAAAATGGTAAAAATGGTACAACCAAGATTGATTACATACATTTTCAGTTCCTTATGCCTCTGAAAATTAAAATCAGAGTCAAGCTGAATGAGCTTGTTCAGCGTATCTTTTGTAGACTTGCTTCTGTAAGAACTAAACTATGGTTAATTCCAGTTTGTCATTCAAAGCGTTTTGTTTTGAATCATCCCAAGTGTTTTGAAAACCGAATTTCAGAGGAAAAAAATCTCCAAAAAATTTGTAAGATCCACACTGATTTGACCTAGAGGAACCTTTTGCCTTTCTAGAACTGCCGAAATCAAAATAGATTAATTCCCAGCTAGCATAGGAACATGTTCATCAGTGACAGAATAATCATTTCCATAACACTTCTCATTTCTTTCGCAACTGACAAAAAATTTAGTTGTTCCATGGAAACAGAAAGCTCCTACCTAAAAGTATCCATCAAGCACTCAGGAAGTGAAGGAAAGGACAATGGGAATACTTAACTCCACACTCCATTGTAAAAGTGCAATATCACAAACAACTGTCAACAGCAGGGTCCCCATTTCTAACAGTTTCTCTTAACAAGACCAAAATACCATTGAGGACCTGACAAATATTTCAGTCTCAAGACTGCTACCACACTCTATAATTTTTTGGTAAACACCGTGTCTGTAGCAAAACAAGACGTGTGTACAAACAGCAATACCTCCAGTACCAAAATGCAAAAATGGCGAAGGGATGGAAAAGAATGTAAAAAGAAGCTTCCATTCAATCTGTGAAAAATAAAAATTTTTCCTGTGCTAGAACTGAGACCTTCTACAGTACACTGCAAAATGGAAGCAAGGATTAAGAAGCACTTAAGTAAAAGCACTAATAGCTTTTATTTTAGATGCTTATGGGCATAAATAATCCTGGAGATTTTGGGAAATCTGGTTTATCAGAAGCACTTTACATACGAAATGTAATGTCTTGATCCCTAAAGAAAGGCTTAACAGGAATACCTTTATACAGCTTCAATACAGCACAATGGCATAACCTCAAGACGAGTAGTATTAAGTTTGTTACATATACATATGGGTAGGCATTTGACAAATTCATGTCTCCTGAGGGCTCACACTCGTGTTTCAACAGCCATGGTAGTCTAAAGATATAACCAAGGTACTGTCAGAGTGAGTTTCTAACAGAAGGTCATGACTTTTCTTAGGTCAACCGACACTGTCAGAAAAACTGAACTGATGCAATGGCGCAATACTGCTTCCTCCCAACCACGTGTGCTTTCCATTTCACCAACAATTTTGGTGACAAACCAGCCAAGAGCTAACTTAGCCAGCGTTACAGCTGAGTGAGCTCATCGAGGAGACAGCAAATACCAGCACATAAAAAGAAGCACACAGCACTGTATTTCTCTGAGCAAAGGCAATGGGGACACCTCCTCAGCACTGCTAACCTCTAAACGAAGCCCAGCTGACTCCCAATAGCTTATGTGGGGAAGAGGGAAACAAGCTTTTGAACAGCAAACCCCATCTGCAGATCTGAAATAAAAGTCAGACTCCAAGACTAGCTCAAAACAATTGCTCTGCATTTAACTTTGTTCAGCTAATGAAATATTCAATTTGAAGAGAATGAGTGATTCTCAGCTCCCCCTTGTGCTCCACAGGCACCAAAGGGAGAGGTGATAAGGCTACTGACCACCTGCAGTACAGAGAAAAAAATTCATTATCTCCCAGGTCACAGAGAGGGGATTAGCCATGAGGGAAATATAAGTCATATTTTAGATCAGAGTTGAAGTGTTATCCTAAATATTTTTTTAAGCTAATCTGTACCAGCTGCTCTACAGTGGAACACCATATCCAGTCTGCACCAGACACTTCTTGCTCAGAGCTTAAAGTAGTCATAAATTGTAACTCAGTTATTCTCCTGACCAAAGAATATTGCAGAAGGCTGGCCACCTCATTTTTTGGAGCCCCACTTCTTTCACCAAGGTGCTTCCAGATGCTGCCCTTCTTGGCTGAGGCACACACTTGCTTCTTTAATCCCTCAGGCAGGCACAGCCGGAGGGCAGGCAAGCTCATTAGCCAAAGCTGAGGCTGAACACTTGCCTCCCATGAGGTGTGAGCCGGCCTGTATTCCAGATCTGGTATTTGGATTAGTCATTTCCTAATTACAGGATTCTTTAGTGAAATTGAAGACCTATTTCTAAGAACCTAAAGTTAAATAAAGAAAGGGCACAAAATGAAATTAATTTTAGGATTAGATCTATCATTAAAGACTGTTTTCCATGGCATATTAGATTGGATAGGATTTTGCTATTGTTTTGAAACATGTGCATGACTTTAGTACTCTTGATAGGCTTTGTTAAAAAAACAATTAGGATTAAAAAATGGTAGCTTCCACAGGACCCAGGCAGGCCTCCAGATGATTTTGGTTAGTTGTTTTTGTTTTTTTTTTAACAAATGTGTTTTCAGTAAGTGAAAATGAACACTAGCCTGATTTACAGCATTTAATTATGCACCAATACTGTTATGTTCAAAACAAAACAAAAAAACCAGAGTGCTTTGTGAAAGACTTACAATAGTTGAGATACTCAACAGGCTATGAATGTGTCAGCATAGAAATGGGCTGTGCCTGAGCTATTCCAGTTGTCTCTGGTTAATTACCTTTCTAGAATAGCCAAATTACTCATCTGATCACAGCAAACTCCTCCCTGTGAAATCCATCCAGAAATGAAACTAAGAGCAGAATACACCGCCACACTTGCTAAGCAGAACGCTGCAAGTACATGAAACATATGTTTTGCAAACTGCAGTTTTCTGCTTGGTATTTTGCAGGTGGAGCTTAAGATTCGCGTGTTGATCTTTAACGCCCTGGCCAACTAAGGACTGATCAGTCTAAGAAATTATTGTTTTCTCTATGCAAAACTCCCACAACTATGTTTTTCAGAGATATGTATGTGCTTGTTTCATTACGGTATAGTCAGTCATTGTCTGTAAAAGACATTGCATCAGCCAGAAATGCTGCAGCTTAGACCTTCTGAATTTGATAGCACGTTTGGCTAAGTGTATGTTGGAGAACATGATATACAACTTCCTGAGTCCTTTCTTTATTCTAAGAGGCTGCTACTGACTCCTAAGTTCCCGATGACTGGAAAAGGGAAAACATAACCCCCATTTTTTAAAAGGGAAAAAAGGAAGACCCAGGGAACTACAGACCAGCCAGTCTCACCTCTGTGCCTGGCAAGGTCATGAAGCAGATCCTCCTGGAAACCATGCTAAGGCACATGGAAAATAAGGAGGTGACTGCTGACAGCTGACAGCCAACGCAGCTTCACTAAGAGCAAATCATGCCTGACCAATCTGGTGGCCTTCTATGACAGAGCTACAGCATTGGTGGACAAGACATGACCAACTGATGTCATCTATCTGGACTTTTGCAAAGTATTTGACACTGTCCCACACAACAACCTTCTCTCTAAACTGGAGAGACATGGATTTGACGGACAGACCACTCAGTGGATAAGGAACTGGCTGGATGGTCACACTCAGAGAGTGGTGGTCAATGGCTCAATATCCAAGTGGAGACCAGTGATGAGTGGCATACCTCGGAGGACGGTATTGGGACTGGCGCTGTTCAACATCTTTGTCAGCGACATAGACAGTGGGATAGAGTGCACCCTCAGCAAGTTCACTGACGACACCAAGCTGTGTGGTGCTGTCAACATGCTGGAAGGGAGGGATGCCATCCAGAGGGACCTGGACAGCCTGAAGAGGTGGACCTCTGAGAACCTCATGAAGTTCAACACAGCCAAGTGCAAGATCCTGCACATGAGTCAGGGCAATCCCAGGCACAAATACGGGCTGGAGGATGAAGGGATTGAGAGCAGCCCTAAGGAGAAGGACTTGGAAGTGCTGGTGGACAAGAAGCTCAACATCAGCTAGCAATGTGGGCTCACAGCCCAGAAACCCATCCACATCTTGAGCCAGCAGCTCAAGGGAGGTGATTCTGCCCCTCCTCTGCTCTGGTGAGACCCCACCTGGAGTACTGTGTCCAACTCTGCGGCCACCAACATAAGAAAGACGTGGATCTGTTGGAGAGAGTCCAGAGGAGGGCCATGAAGATGATCAGAGGGCTTGGAGCACCTCTCCTATAAGCAAAGGCTGAGAGAGTTGGGGCTGTTCAGCCTGGAGAAGAGAAGAGAAGGCTCCGACAAGACCTTACAGCAGCCTTCCAGTACCTAAAGGGGGCTTAGAAAAAAGATGGGGAGAACTGTTTAGCAGGGCCTGTAGTGACAGGACAAGGGGTAAAGGTTTTAAAACAAACAGAGGAAGGTAGGTTCAGATTGCACATAAGGAAAGAGTTTTTTACAATGAAGGTGGTGGAATACTGGAGCAGGTTGCCCAGAGAGGTGGTGGATGCCCCATCCCTGGAAACATTCAAGGCCAGGTTGGACTGGGTTCTGAGCAACCTGATCTGTTTGGAGATGTCGCTGCTCCTTGCAGGGGAGTTGGACTAGATGACCTTTAAAGGTCCCTTCCAACCCAAACTATTCTATGATGCTATTATTCTAATATACAGGTGTTTGAGCTTAACGTAACTGTGATGAAGTTTTCTATAACTGTATGTCTGCTCAGGCTCCATTTAAATCTTATTAACATGATGCTTGCAAGTTGCTTTTGCAAACTGAGATTTTATAATCCTTGTACCTCAATTGCTCTTCCCAAAATGGAAAGTCCATTTATTTCACATAATTCCACTAATAAATACAGAGAGCTTCCTTCAATGCTCTCTCTTATAGCTTACTGATTAATTGCCTATGTTAGTTACACAGAGAGAAACGACAAGTTTCACCATGAAAATTAGGACAGAATTATTTCAAATACTGTTAAACAAGCCGTAATGTTAAACTTTTTTCAACTAACCAAAATACCCATGTTCTATTCCCTATGCTCAAATAATTTTTTTATACCTTACAATCAGAAATACTGGTTGAAAGAGTCCTCTCAAGGTCTCTAGCCAACTTGCTGCTCCAAGTGAGATTGCCACCAGAATGACATCCATGACTTTGGCTGAGTCTTGGAAACAACCAAGGATAGTGATCCCACTGAGTTCTACTGCTGCACTTCTCATCTGGTGAAAAAGCTTTTCCTAATTTCTAGTCTGAATTTCTTCTATTTTATTTCATTGGAGAGTATCATTAGGATTTTTTAAATTATCAGTCATAATAAAGGTGAGAAAAATAGATCTTCTGTATGGATTAGTAGCTAAATTAATCTTTAACGGTATTGGGCTGTTTATCACTTTCCCAAATCCCCATCCCCATAATGATTTCAAATCACGATACTCATTATGTTGTTCTTGAATTTCACAGGATTGTGAAAGATGACAGTGACTGTAAATCACCTTCTGTTGTATCAAACTTTGACCTTCCCATTTTTGGACAAGAGTTTAGATCACTGTTTTATATTAATGATGGCTCCACACTCTATCTATTATAATCCATAACAGACCATGCAGAAGCACAAAGCAGATCAACTGCAGTCAAACAAAATCACACGCTGCTACCAGATGTAAAGTGTATCTTTGGAAACAAAGGGATCAATCACATTATAGTATGAAACATGTACAAACATCATATTTTTGTTGAAATAACCACACAAACAGTTTCAGAGAAGCTGATGGGTCTGAAAGGAAGTCAGTGGCTGTAATTCTCAGCCAATTATCTTAAGATATGTCTTGTTTCTTTGTTCCCATCCACGAAAGCTTTATGCCAGGCTAAGCATGTGACGCCTTGCTTAGCCTCTTGGTTATTTCATGGTTCAATTTTGACAACAAACATCTGTTTAAACTGCAAGCAACAAAGTGTAAAAAAATCATAATGGATGCATAAAAGGCATAAAGCTGCAAAGACGTCTGTTCTTTAAAGTTTTAAAGGTACACACATCCGTAACTCCAGAAGCACACAGATGTCCTTTAAAGACTAGAACAAAGCTGACTTTGTAGTTATTTCCAAGGAGGGAATCTCCCACTCTAAAGTAAACCACACTGCTGAAAGGCCAAAGGGTAAAGTTAGATGGAATTGCAAGCGGGGTGTGATAGTTATTCATAGTACTCGTTACAGTATTAATCCCAACAGATACTTGAGGTCTGTTAGATATCTTATACAGAACATTGTTTCATGCATTTGGACAGATAATAGTCTACAAACAAAATAGTTGCAATAAGGAGCCATTAATTTTTTAAAGAGAATTGAAATCGCAAGCTTAGTTAGAAGTAAATGTATGAAAGCATTAGCAACCTCATTACAATTTTCACACAAGTATTTGCAGTTTTTGGCAAACTTACAATTACCCAAGAGCAGCAATGCACCAGGTGATAAAAGCTAGTAAGCTTTGTCTTCCTTACAAACATAAGTTGTAATGAAAAATCTCTCTATATCCTATATAGGCAGTAATGACTTCTAAGAATTTTTTCTATTCTAGCTAATACATCTTACATGTCAGAAACTTAATGGTTTCCTTGTCAAGCTATGCCCATGAAACCAGATGAAAAGGCAATGCTGGAACAAGCAAACCCATGACAACCAGGTTCTTGCTACCAGAGTCAGTGAAAATTCACCAAGTGCTTCTCTTGTAAATCACTAATTTTGCCATGTCAACTGCAAATTTAATTTTAAATTTCTGCTAGACAAGAAAATCTGAATGGCTCTAGTGACTTTTTTTTTTGACTAGTGAATTAAAAAATGCATTTTAAAAATGCATTTTTTTTTAATGAGGACTACATTGCCAAAATTTTAGGGCAGCCTTTTTCATGCTGCTTCTTTAATTTTGAGAAAAAAAAATCTAGGTATAGGTGAGATAAAGATACAGACGCTACTGCTGGAAGAGAAAACACTCTCAAGAATGAATTTAAGCACCAACAAAATTAATAGTTACCATATTAGTCTACTCATGCTTGCATTTGCTCTAAAAAAAACCACAGCTGAGTGGCTAAACTCCTTGCCTGGGATTTAGGAGACCATTGTTTATGTTCTTCAGTGCTAGTCTGAAAAACTAAAGTCATTATTCCTTCAGGAGAAAATCACATTTTAACAACATTTTTAGTATTTTTTTGAAGGCAAGAAAACCCCTAAAGATCTACCATGGGTTTATTGCTGCTATTACTCCTTATATAATTTGGTCTATTCCAACTTGTATGAGTATTTAAACAAAAATTGAGCTAGAAGACAAAGTGATTTATTAGATCACTGCTTTAGATACCAAGGATTTGGGAGATACAATCCAATGGTCTGACTTGGGACGTAGTTACTGGATACCTTAGCTTCAGTAGAAAAAAAAATGTCCTTAGTATGAGCAGCACACAGCAGGGAGAGAGAGGCAAGGAACTTCTTGTTTCTGTGTCACATGTGACATATCCCATCCACGTATCCCCACCATGGTTCTCATATTGCTGTTTTCTACCAGATAGAAAGTTGGGCCTGGCTAGTTCACTGTAGATTCTAGTAGTGGCAGAACACCAAAGACAAAGTAAGAAATACTGGGTAGAGACAAAGGAATTTATTTCATGTATAATTAAACATAGCTAAATTACAATAGAGAGGATTAGGATAACATCTAGGCTGAGCAGAGAATTGCAAATAAATTCAATTAGTGAGTTTCAAAGATGTGCATGAAACGTGAAAAGATTCAAAGTTCCTCTGAATAAAAAGAATATTTGTTATTTAGGAAAATAAATGCAAACAAGCAAACATAAATGCTTTGCTTTCTGAAACACTTAGCAAGTCCTCCGATACAGTGACTTGCTTTTGAGAAGGCACTTTTCCACTTCATTCATCCAAGGAACTGTTCAGAGTTCAGGGAATTTTTTCACTCTCTGGCACCTTTGGAAGTTGCATTGGAGCCTACTGGAGTGGCAGGAGGATGCCAGGCACAGAAAGACATGGCAGAAGATCAATCTTGGTCATGTTATTTTTCACATTAGGATCTGAACTCTGTCACAGTTCTCCACTGAAACTTTTTTGGGGAAGTTACTTCCCCAAAAGAGGGGTTACTTGATTGTCTACTAGAAGAAAAGTATGAGAGAGTTGGCACAGAAAAAAAAAGGGATATTAAATATACATATGCATAAAGATCAGTGAGTGGAAGAAACAAAATCAGACAGTAATACCTCTTGTCCCAGTGCATATTCCATGAGTTTACAGGATGTTTTTCTAGGAAGAATGTCAACCCTCGCACTCTCTTCTCCTTCCTGCCTCCCCAAATCAGCAGTATTATAAAACTGCTGCATATTATAAAATGAAGGGAGTGCTTCATTTGAAATGAAAACATCCCGCTCAATCTTATCCCCTTGAGATCTTTCCTGGTCAGGCTCCCACTCTACTGCCTAACTGCAGCCTGCTTTTGTTTCAAAGAGAAAAAAGTACCAATAACATTGTATTGATACTTACATCCTTTATTCTTTAAGATAATTACTATTTCGTATATGGTTCTTTTTCTGTTAAGCATTGATTGGCAGATGAACAGAATATTACTGCATATTCTTCTAAATTCCATGAATATACACTACTGAACCTGTTGGTTCACCTAGGACTCCCTTCCTGATGTTTTTGCTATCAGAAAACTCTCCAGTGAACCATCCCAGTGACTTAGGACCGTGGCCCATGCCTTCAGAAAACATTTAAACATGAAGTCACACAAACTCAAATCCTTCAACAGGAAAAACATATTACTTCACTTGCTTTCCAGCAGAGAGGTAACACAGGATACATTTAACTCAGAAGCTGGCCTTTGGTAGGGGCCAGCATTATACATTCACAAAAAAAAAAAAAAAAAAATTAAGAATTTAGGGCAAATACAAGGAACAACCACCTACGAGTATAACAACAACTCCTGGCAACCTAAAATTCTGAGCCAGTTGCCACTGGACTATTGCTTTAAAAGTTCCCAAGAGACCAATCTCTCATGAAGTTCTTCAAGCATTTTCATGCTTTCTGGTTTTCTCATCATCCTGTGGCAATGAGTTCCACGACATATCCTTTTTTCGTTTTAACTTACTGTCTGATAATCAGAGGGGAGAAAAAAAAAAAAAAAAA
>WHYT01016132.1:348218-360736 GCA_009806455.1 Tetrax tetrax
TTTTTTTTTTTTTTTTTTGGGTGGCAAAGGTAGCTGAGAGTCCAGCAACCCCAGAGAGGGTTGTTCCCCACTCTCCAGCATTCTTTTGCACCCATTGGCACAAAGTCATCTGAACATTTTATCAGTTACTCCCTCCACTATGAGACTTTTATACAATTCCCAGCTATCCATTTCAGAGAGATAATTCTGTATTAGCAGAAATGTTGTTATTTGACTATTCACTGCTTTTCCAGAAAACCCTGTAAGACTCCATTAGTAACTTCTTCACTATGGAGCCTAACCATTCATTCTTATTTTTCCTTTTGTCTTTTAATGAGCAATTAGTCTGTGAGAAGAGTGTCTTCAAGACTTCTTAATGGAGAAGTCTTGTTAACAGCATTTTTATAAAGCCAAGTATGTTGTATTAACCAGCATTTTCACTAACTCCTTCAAAGAACTTTCTAATAGACTTGTGAGGCATTGGTTCCCCTTGTAAAATGAAAGCAAATTTCTTCATCTCTTCCTTATTGTATCATGCATTCCCATTTACCCACTAATCTATTCTTTACTAGAATTTCTGCCAAAGAACTTCCTTCTGCTTCAGTGACTTTTTAAATAATTGATGTCGTATATGCCAAATTTCATTCCTCTCCAGTTACTAACTCAGCTATGTCTTACTTGTGTTATTTTAAAGTCTTGAGTGAATACCATATGGTCACAATATTTATCATTTCTCTCATTAACGTGACCTAATGTCTTTTATTGAAGCTGTGGTTCACCAGTAAAGCAAATCCAGTGCTAGGGATACTAACACCAAACCAGAAACACTACAGCCACATGAACGCCAGTTCAAATGTGTTCAGAGAATTTTGTCTGGTTGGTTTTGCACTGGCAGCCTCTATGTTGGATGACATATCATTTGTCTTTTAACACCCTGTATAAAACCAGCATAACGTCCAAGTTATGCACGCTTACTAAATCAGAAGTGCATTCACTTGCCCACATTTGAACCAGATGAAACTTGTACTGATGGATGATCTGCTAGTATGCATTGATGATGATGGAACATCAGCCTCACACTTCATTTGGACATTAATTTCCTTATAAGATATGCCTAAAAAGCTCAAACCTCCATTCTACATGGGTTCAAAAGTCATTACATAAATTAATGGGAGAACACTCATCAGGAATCACTGCAGACCGCTGGAATCTGCCATCATACAATGTTGAAGAATTTTTATATGCTAGCCCTAGTTTATTCTTCTTCAGGCATGTGCTAACAGTCGCAGCCGGATCCAGATGCTATGCAAGAGAGACTTAATTTGATCTACCACCACCATTCCCACGTGGTCATTAAGTTTTACTTGTCCCAAAAAAATCCTTTTTACTCCAAAAGGCTATTTCAGTCCCACTGTTCCAAAACTTATTTATATTTTATCTCGCATTTATTCCCCATCTCCCTTCACATCAGAATACATAAGAACTTCTTGTGGACATCAGACCATGCTCTCTGTTATCTTAGAGTTCTCTCCAAGAAGCAAAGCTTAATGGGAAAGGAGAGATCAAAGAGACTGACAACAAGTGTAAGGAGTCAATTTGCAAAGGCCGGGACAAGCAAGGTAATGAGGAGCCCTGCGTACTTGTCAAAATCCTCTGCTTTCTAGTCCTCCATGCCTTGGACAGCCATGGGAACACATAGTTATTCAGAGATCAAATTCTTCTGGAATTTCAAATTTCAAATTTGTTTTCCAAAATCTTTTGTCCTTTATACAGAGGAAGGTACCTCACAGTAGAATCCCAAGTAGTCATGGCTACTGAATATACACGCAGTCATACTGTTGGAATAAACTGCACTTACCAGAATAGAGCACATACTTAGAAATTTCTTCATAGGCTACAAGTGCCTTTCTATATACCACCAAACCCTGAATATTTGAAAGTTTAGAAATCCAGACCTAAGGTTGTCTTGAGCCACTGTAAGTCTGTCCCTGCAGCAATATCCTAGGAGGGAAAGATATCACGTCCCATACACACACATATGCATAATAGATCCATCTCAAAAGAGTTCGTTCTAACATGATAAGAAAAGGGAAAAAGTTTTACAGTTTCACCTGGAATTCCAAGAAATACAGATATCTCAAATACGATGACTAGACAGACAAACACAAATGCAAACAAGGAATCTTACACAATATATCTATACTGGATCTACCCATTTACTAAGGCTGCAATGCAAAGATATCACCTTCTAGAACAGGAACAGTTAGACCCCACAACACATCAAAGAAGACCTAGTTAAGAAAAACAGACAGAACCTACAGAAATCCACCTGGCCATTCAAATGACCTGTGGAGTCACTGTAGTCTAGGGGACAGAAGAAAACATTGACAAATCATTCATTCACAATAAGTTATTAGTTTTGAAAGTTCATGTTTGAGTGAGAAAATAAGCTATCACCAAGATGTCCTCAAAAAGAATCTCTTCTGTGTTTTAAAAAAAACCAGTCTTATTCAAAGGTTTTTCCTACTTTTACTTACTCCAGAAAGAACATGAAAAAGACATAACAGAGCTGTTTACCAAATTTCATCTGCCTATTTGATGACGGGGGTGGCAGGGACAAACTCCTGAAGGGAGAATGCTTAAAAAAAACCCAGCAGAGCAAAAAACCTCAGATAACTAATATCAGAACTGAACACCGATTCCAACAGAAGAATGACACACAGACCTGCTCCTCAAAATAACATATAATTCAGTGGCCTTTCAGAAGTGATCACCACTGCCAGATACCATCTCTTCATTTTCATTTCATAGAAATTTCAAAAATACATTTAATGGAGTGTGCCGCGTTTAGGTCACTGACTATCTCCTTTCATCTATTTCAGATCTCTCTATGACCTGGAATAAGTTTTGCTTTGTGCTCTGGTGGGATCAAGAGCAAAGGAATGATATGCACTTCAAGAGAAATAAATTCATTTTAATATGGTACCATAGTGTTTCAGTTGTTAGCAAAACAGTATCAGGGAACCTTTCACTACCACTGACATGACGAATCAATAAAATTACCATGGCACTAATGAAATGCACCTACTTTCACAGTCAAACAAAAACAAACCTGATCATGGTTCATTTTTATTATTCTCTCTGGACAATTTCATTAAAGTCCTCAGAAAACTTCACTGGAACTTTATTTCTACAGAGAGCAATTGCTTCAAATTAGAGAATAATTTATCCATTAACTTAGAAAAAGTTGTAACTGTAATTACATCCCAAGTTCACAAAGGTACTTGCCACATGCATAATTTTAAAGAAACATAGAAAATTCAGTCTACAAACTCAATACAGTCTGCAATAACTCATTTTCAGCCTTAGTAAGCGTGTATGATTATCACCAATTGAAGAATGTATTGTAAGTATTCATACCTGAAAGAATTTACTGCATCTTCCTCAATGAGGTTGATCAAATGTTCTGATTAAAAAAACAGTTGCTTGCAACATGGAATGTGCACAACAAAATAAATTATCAAGAGGGACACATTCCTCAGAACTCATGGGAACACACTGGGAAGCATGCCAACACTACGTTCTGTACTTTTGGAGTCAGAATTATGAAGCCAAATAAAATGTAAACTTACGTTTTTTCTGATCCATTTTTTGTGACACAGATGGATGGGTAGGACTTAATACTGGCAGAGTGGTCATCCTCTCTGTGTTGTTAAAGGATGCATCTGTAGACCATAAAGTCGCTTCCTCTGCAGTGGCAAACAGCTGGGTGCTGTCTTCAGAGCCCTCTGCCAAAGCAGCATCATATGTAGGGTGAGGACTGAGCACTGTGGCTTGAGTTGCAAGAGCAAATGAATTTTCCTGGAAAGTCTCTCTAAATATATTTGTGTTCTTGTTCATTTGGTCAATGTGGGATAAAGGCGTGGTGGTCCAGGAAGAGGGCCGTGTGCTGAGATCCAGTGTGGGATCAGTCTTGGAATTGTTTTCAACCATGTTTGGCAAAAGAACATCAGATGTTTCAATGTCACCATTAACTGTAAGGACTTCACTTCCATTTGAATAAAAGCATGTTTTTTCTAACACCCCTGGAAGACAGGGAAAAAAGCACCAAAATTACCATTACCTGGAAAAACAAGTGTTACCAATTTGTTTTGGAAAGATAATAATAAATATAATGGCACAGATTTTAAAAGTAACATTTTTTCAAAGTTAAAATTAAAGAGAACTAAAGTTAAGAATTTCACGTAGGAACAAAATAACAGTAGTACATCAAAACAAAAGCTGCAACTACTGTAGGTTACATAGAAAAACATATAGAAAAACAAATTATCGCTTCCATGAACCAAAAATCTTTTAACCTTACTTGTAGTAGGTTACTGAACTCTTACATGTTTATAACTATAGAGTGTCATTTCAAGGAGCTGTAACATGTATTTGCTCTATCATAGTGTTAATAAGATTGGCAATACTATTTTTTTTTCTCTTTTTAAATTGCATCATCTTTTGTTTTCATAGCATCACCATCTTCAGAAAGCTGATTCTTTAAACTTTTAAAATGGAAAGAGGTATTGTTTCCTCTATATAGAATTACATAATTTAACTACCACTGCTAAATATAGGTCCATGAGTTCTTTGTCATTCTCCTCTGACATTGGATTTTAAATGTACAGTTGTATACAAAATTTTAGGCACTTGCTGTAGTATTTGTTGTTGTTCATTTATTATATCATAGACAAACACAGACTTTGGTTAGTTGTATGTGTTGAACAGTTGCAAGTAATATAGATCACAAATCAAAACAGCTGCATAACAGTGAAGAGATGCATCCCATCAGCATCAGGGAATTTAAACTAAATGGTAAGAGAATCTATTTTTAACCTGTGACTATTACTGAAATATGTAATTAACTCAAATAATAAAGAAGGCATCTCAAATATATATAGGACATATAACTTCATTATCTATAATAAAACCTACAAATGCTAACTGGAATTTTTAAACCAAATATATTAGAGTCATATTTAATGCTAGAAGAGAAGCACCACTCCATATCACAATATAAGAAATTTCTGGAAAATAGCAAATGCAATTTTTGCCACTAGCTAGTCATGTAAAAGAGTTTAACAACAATAATAAACACAGTTCAGCTAGACTTGATTACAAGTAATTAAAAGGAATCCCTCAGACATAAAAATCTCCCAACTATTTTAAAATACCCTGAAAACAATTGATAATTTTAATAGCTTTTCTTGTTGTCTACTTCTAACAGAGGTATTTAAGCACTCCTCTCACATTGTTTCAAAACAATAAAGTAAAAACAAGAGAGTGAAGAATATTTGTCCTTTCAGCAAAGGGACACAAATACAACAGCCTTTCCTTAACCAAAATCAAAAGAAAAGGCCTAAAACATGGCTTAATCCAGCGGGGCTCCATGTGGAACAAAGAGTTTTCTGCTCATCCTTTGAACTCCTTTCTTCTCTCTCACCCTTACTGCTAGCTACAGGCCCTCAAGCCAAATTGGATTAGAATTCACCTCCTGTTGTTCTCTACAAATCCTGTGAACTCAAGGCAAATCACACAGGTTTTTCTTTCCACTCTGATGTGTAAGTCTTTTTCTCCTAGGTTTTCATATTGATTTGATCCTTCATTAGCTGCTTGGTACAGATGACTCTCGAGTCTACACAAAACCCACCACCATCTCTCCTGAATTTCGTCTTCAGTTTGGTATTGCGTTTAACAAAATGGCTAGTCGCATGATCACCTCTCAGCCAGGCATCGTTCACCCACCACCACTCAAGGCTCTCTCCCTAGCCAAACCCACCACTCCACCAACGCCAGGCTCCGCAGGCAGCCCGTACCCACTCAGGTATCCTGAGCTGTTCCCACTGCTGTTACTGAATTTCTGCTCTCACTCCTTCATGCACTCTGCATTTATCAGTTGACTGGTCTGAAATTCAAAGGCTGGGCAGGAGGAAATCTTCATTGATCACAGTAACAAATAACTAAAAATGCCAGAAGAACGCAACTTCCAATTACAGTCTGAAGTGACTTTGGGTTGGAAAGCTTTATAGGCAAGAAGAAAAGAAAACTAGAGTAGCTGAAAGGGGGCAATCTTAGTACTTTCTTTTTTATTCAGTAACCTTTAACTAGCAACTGGAACTAGCAAGAAAAACTTGTAAGATTCCTGAAATGCAATGCAGTTCAATGAAACAGTTACCATTTGAGATTTACCACAGCCACGTTTATCCAGCCTGGGTTGTTTTTGCTCCAGTGTCACTAACTGTGAGTAAATCTTTGTGTCTAATTTCTACTGGAAGAACCCAGGGGAACTTTACATACATGTTAAGGTTTCTGTTTTTCCACCAGCAAATATTCATAATTCACTGGGCAAAGTACCATGGGAGAAAGCCCTGGAGGGAGGAGGGGCCCAAGAAAGTTGGTTAATATTCAAGGAGCACCTCCTCTAAGCTCAGGAGCAATGCATCCCAACAAAGAGAAAGTCAGGCAAAAACGCCAGGAGGCCTGCGTGGATGAAAAAGGAGCTCCTAGACCAACTCACAAAAAGGAGGCCTGCAGAGAGTGGAAGCAAGGACAGGCAGCCTGGGAGGAATACAGAAAGGTTGCCCGAGCAGCCAGGGATCAGAGAAGGAAGGCTAAAGCCCTAACAGAATTAAATCTGGCCAGGGATGTCAAGGGAAACAAGAAAAGCTTCTATAGGTACTTCAGGGACAAAAGGAAAACCAGGGAGAATGTGGGCCCTCTCCAGAAGGGAACGGGAGACTGGTTACCCGAGACATGGAGAAGACTGAGGTACGCAACGACTTTTCTGCTTCAGTCTTCCCTGGTAATATGACATCCCCCAAGTCACAGAAGGCAAAAACAGAGACTAGGAGAATGAAGAACTGCCCAATGTAGGAGAAAATCAGGTTTAAGACCATCTAAGGAACCTGAAGGAGTACAAGGCCATGGGACCTGATGAGATGCATCCGCAGGTCCTGAGGGAACTGGCAGATGAAGTTGCCAAGCCACTGGCCATCATATTTTAGAAGTCATAAGTTCCCAATGACTGGAAAAGGGAAAACATAACCCCCATTTCTTAAAAGGGAAAAAAGGAAGACCCAGGGAACTACAGACCAGCCAGTCTCACCTCTGTGCCTGGCAAGGTCATGAAGCAGACCCTTCTGGAAACCATGCTAAGGCACATGGAAAATAAGGAGGTGACTGCTGACAGCTGACAGCCAACGCAGCTTCACTAAGAGCAAATCATGCCTGACCAACTGCCATGACAGACTACGCATTCACTAGACAAAAGCTGACCAACTGATGTCATCTATCTGGACTTTTGCAAAGTATTTGACACTGTCCCACACAACAACCTTCTCTCTAAACTGGAGAGACATAGATTTGACGGACAGACCACTCAGTGGAAAAGGAATTGGCTGGATGGTCGCACTTAGAGAGCGATGGTCAATGGCTCAATATCCAAGTGGAGACCAGTGATGAATGGCATACTGTGCTGGTGGATGAAAAGCTGGACTTGAGCTGGCAATGTGGGCTCACAGCCCAGGCGGCCAACTGTATCCCAGGCTGCATCAAAAGAAACATGACCAGCAGAGCAGAGACGTCCTGCTCTGGTCTGCTCTGGTGAGACCCCACCTGCAGTACTGCATCCAGCTCTGGAGTCCTCAGCAGAGGAAAGATATGGACCTGTTGGAGGGAGTCCAGAGGAGGGCCATAAAGATGATCAGAGGGCTGGAGCACCTCTCCTATGAGGACAGGCTGAGAGAGTTGGGACTGTTCAGCCTGGAGAAGAGAAGGCTCCAGGGAGACCCTATTGCAGCCTTCCAGTACTTAAAGAGGGCTTAGAAGAAAGATGAGAACAAACTTTTTAGCAGGGCCTGTAGCAATAGGACAGAGATTAATGGTTTTAAACCCAAAGAGGACACATTCAGACTAGATATAAGGGAGACATTTTTTTTAAATTAGAGTGGTGAAACACTGGAACAGGTTGCCCAGAGAGGTGGCTGATGCCCCATCCCTGGAAACATTCAAGGCCAGGTTGGACCAGGCTCTGAGAAACCTGATCTGGTTGGAGATATCCCTGCTCCTTGCAGGGGGGTTGGACTAGATGACCTTTAAAGGTCCCTTCCAACCCTAACTGTTCTATGATTATTTGCATATCCATAATCAACAGTGCATCTTAGATACTGTAATTGTAATCCTCATTCCCACCAGTGTTGACAGACTAACAGATTTTTAAAATACTATTTTGCAAAATGCATGAATGCCTAACATTGTGCATAAGAGGGTACGCTGCTTGCCTGAATGCAGACTTATTTGATGTGGTCCTGCACTGTGATCATATGCCCAAAAATTACATCCTGACTGTAAAAGTCTGACATAGATGAAACCATTCTTTTTGTGTGTCACAAGACTTGTTCTGAATTCTACAGAAAACAATAGACAAAGCATTAGTTGTGGATGGCTGTTAAAAGGAGGTGGTAGACCACATAAGTATGAGTTGGGGATACTGATGTGAAGGAATAGGAGGAATGGGACATCTACCACAGAATGCATTTATCACTATAAAATAAATAGAACTGATTTTCCTTTATGGAACTGTAAGTATAAAGCATTTTGTTTTCCCAGACAAATAACTGCAATGGTAAGCAATTATGGTACAATCAGAATTTTTTTTTTACTTGGTATAATGCTCACCAGCTAGGAAGTACTATTTAAAAACAATGTTTCAAGTGGTTTGAACACTTCCTCTCTGCAAGGAAAAGAATGAAAATGCCAGAGGTTCTTCATTCTTACAAACATGCTAATTTTCACCTTTGTAATGTTTGCATACTATTCATTACTCAGGGATATTTTTTCAGTGTAAGCAAAATGGGACATAGACTACAGATTCCAACAGAAGTTGAAGGTGATCTTACATCTCTCCATTTTAAAGAAAGATTTATTCAAACCACGGATTCAGTTATTTTTTGTTTTTCTGGAAAGTAATTAAATTTACTGTACTATACTAACTATAATCCCCAGAAAACAAAAATTATAGATCAGTCTTACTAGAAGGCTCTTGATGTCCATAGGATTCAGATGAAATTGTAAGATATCAGCAATTTTAATCATGTATAATCTAGCTTTTTCTCCCTCCTTCAAATTTATGTTGCTGAGTTAGGTCTTCGTGGCCAAGGTCTTGCATGTTCAGTCTTCAACAGTCCAAAGCACGAACCATTCCTAAGCCCTCCTGTCCTCTGATGTAACACAAATAATCAACAAATTACTATGGTCATGGTCTAAAAACTAGACTTCCTTCATAGCAACCGGTACTGCCTCCACTTCAGTGAGTGACACAACATTCATGGATTACAAAATTTTCTTCTACATGTTGACAAGCATGCTGTACTCCTGGTGAGAGACAGAAGAGTATGCAGAGCCAGAGTGTAACTACTTAAAAGAAATCAAAGCTAAACAACTCAGTTTGAGACTTTCTTCTATGGACCATAAAAGTCTCTTGTATCTTTAGTCAAAATATATATCTCTACTGAGAGACACAGTAGAGGTTGATTAATGACATATTTTGAAAATACGCTCCCATGACACACTCAAGTAGGATATTCTCTATTACTACAATATAATTGTACTGCTTTACATGTCTCCTTCCACCCATACCACCTTTTCAGTTTCTTCAACATCAGAGCTTGCACAGATATGCAGAAAACAAAACAGATGCAACGAGAGTGAATAGGGAAGTTCTAAGCTGTATGCACACTTTTTCATGTGTATATGTCTCATTTAATTAAAAAATATTACAGAAGGAAAATAATAATTACCTACAAATCTACCATAGGAAACAAAATATATTCTTGCAAAATATAAAAGTGCTAATTTTCTGATGAGTTTGTTACCAGAGTCGAATCAAAAACATTCATAAGTTTCTAAATGATCTACTGGAGCTCTCTATTTATCTTTTAAGAACAAGTGAAAGATACTAGAATGACAACCACAGAATTTAGCTCCTCCATTTATGAAAAAATAAAAACAGAATTTTCTATATATTGAATAATCTGTTGGTCAACTCATTTCTTACATTATAAGTCAACATACAAATATTAGACTGTAACAGAATTCCGTTATTATTTCTCTGAAATTAATATAAAGTACTATTCTGAATATAGTATATTCTCAATAAATAGAACATACTATATTTTACTATGTACATTGTAAAGATGCCCACAGAATTTGTTAATTTAATTTCAGTCATCAGATAGATGTGTTTCTAGGCTATCAATGCACATAAAATGAAAGCTACTAACTGAGAGAGAATACTAAATTATAATCATGCTAATTCAAAAGATACTGAAGGGAGCCTTGCCAGTTTTAGATTTGGGTAATAACACCAAGCCTTATTCTTCACCCTACATTAATCACACTGACTCAAGAGGTGATAGTCTTGATTTTTGCTACATAAGTAGGATCGGAACAAGTCCCATTTCCCCAGAGGATTTCATACATTTTAATGAGTGCTATGTCGATACATGCCTCAGAGGAGGAGATTGAGTAGAGCTGACGTAAATACACCTGCTTTTTTATCTGCTTTCTAAACAAAGAGTGAAAATCTAGGGCAGAGGATATGAAGGATACAAATGGAATGCTAAACATAAGGAAAATAAATTGAATGGCATCATATTTCCCAATTGTCAGACTTACTTGATTTTAATCCACATCAGACGGTTCTTAGTTTAAAGACACATCCCAAGACTTACTTGTCAATCATAACATTCACTGGTTTGGGGTTTTTTTTAACTTCCCTAACTTAAGCTAAATGAAAAGAACAGGCCTATGATGTCCTTTTGCAAATCCTTTTCAGACTGAATTGAGAAAACAGACTTAAGTTGTCTTGATTTTGACAGTGCTGAAGGTGCTATTGAGACATGCTCTGTTTCTTCCTGTGCTTGGTAACTAATTGTATGATGTGTACTGAAGCCGGGGGTTTAAAATAAGAAAATAGATTTATATCTATATACCTCACACATTACCCCACTTGTTACAGATAGTTACGGAAGCTCAACTAGAAAATACTCTCATTAACAAAAAAAAGAAGTAAAATTCCCAGAAATTCTCAGCACAGATGATTTTTTTACTTTTTTTTTTTCCCTGAAAAAGAAATATTTTCACCTAGCATTACTGTCTTTCTCATGTTATAGTAGAAGCAATGTAATTATAAGATATGTCAGCTTCTCTAAAGCTAAAAAAGGGAAGGCTTTTTAAAAAATTTTTGGTAACAAATTACTACCTTTTAATTCTGTAACAGACATAGAGTTAATTAAGAAACTAAGCCATTATAAAATCTAATATACCTGGGACAAGTTTCCACAAAATATACTTGGGGTTCTGCATTGATACATATTTCATATTTAGAAAAAATGAATCTATTTTTCCTTAGTTAAACGGTAATATTTTGTAGGCTGTTCAAAAAGATTTGTGGCTATTTATAAATCAACTTTTACCTGAAAATAAAAATCAGATTTGCATATCATTGTGTGACATAAAGGGATAAATATTCCATTCCACTAACCATGATCTAAAGTTCTAACATAAGTATCTTTTTGTCCTTGTAAAATGACTGCTGGAACAATCATAGAATCATAGAATCATAGAATGGTTAGAGTTGGAAGGGACCTTCAAAGGTCATCTAGTCCAACCCCCCTGCAAGAAGCAGGGACATCCCTGACCAGATCAGGTTGCTCAGAGCCTCATCCGACCTGGCCTTGAACGTTTCCAGGGATGGGGCATCCACCACCTCTCTGGGCAACCTGTTCCAGTGCTCTACAACCCTCAGTGTAAATTTTTTTTTTCCTAATATCCAATCTAAATCTGCCTCCCTCTATTTTGAAACCATTACCCCATGTCCTGTCACAACAGGCCCTACTGAACAGTCTCTCCCTGTCTTTCTTGTAGGCCCCCTTGAGGTACTGGAAGACCGCTATCAGGTCTCCCCGGAGCCTTCTCTTCTCCAGGCTGAACAGCCCCAACTCTCTCAGCCTGTCCTCATACGAAAGGTGCTCCAGCCCTCTGATCATCTTCATGGCCCTCCTCTGGACCCTCTCCAACTGGTCCATGTCCTTCTTATGTTGGGGACTCCAGAACTGGACACAGTACTCCAGGTGGGGTCTCACGAGGGCAGAGTAGAGGGGCAGAATCACCTCCCTCGACCTGCTGGCCACGCTCCTCTTGATGCAGCCCAGGATGCGGTTGGCCTTCTGGGCCACAAGGGCACACTGCTGGCTCATGTTGAGCCTCTCATCCACCATCACTCCCAAGTCTTTCTCCTCAGGGCTGCTCTCAATCCATTCTCCGCCCAGCCTGTATTTGTGCCTGGGATTGCCATGACCCAGGTGCAGGACCTTGCACTTGGTCTGGTTGAACTTCATGAGGTTGGCACGGGCCCACCTCTCCAGCCTGTCCAGGTCCCTCTGGATGGCATCCCTCCCTTCCAGCGTGTCGACGGCACCACATAGCTTGGTGTCATC
>WHYT01016133.1:0-21327 GCA_009806455.1 Tetrax tetrax
CCTCCCTCCCTCCATCCTTTCCTCATATCCTTCTGCATTATCCTAATTTACACAAATTTGTATCTATAGTCTATATGACAGATACCAGGAATATGTATGTATATTTTTTCATAAATATTAAATAACATATATTTATACATATTTAAATGATCCCTCTTTGTAAATATTTCTTTACTGTACTACACTTTTAAAGTTTTATTATTAATTAGTCTAGTTGGACAGGTTTTACTTGACAAAAATATGAGGAAAATATTAGTTCAATGAATACAGCCATCTGACCACAACACTTCAGAAGTGACAGCTTCTGCTGTGACATCTTTGTTCACCTGTAAATGTCAGCTTCTCTGATCAACAACTTACAAAGCGTGAGGAGTTGTCATTCCTCACGGTCTTGGCGTTGCCAAAGGCCTCCAGCAGTGGGTTGGCGCTGATGATTTGATCCTCAAGCGTTCCCTGCAGGATTATAATTATTGCTGGTCATCCTCTCCAAAAGTCACATCAGGAACAGAGGAAAGCATTGATTCAAGCCAGCATCTATTAATTTACCTGCATTTTGCCTGATGGCTGCTCCTCCTTCTTCTTCTCCCCGCTCGCTGCAATTGTTGCAAAGTACTGGATGACACGTTTCGTGTTCACAGTCTTCCCTGCCCCGGATTCTCCGCTGTCAAACCAAAGAGAGAAGCAGAGAGCGTGTGATCAGGCAGGAGGCCCCCTGGCACCTGGCAGCCCTGCTGTGACCCACACAGGGAGTGTACATACGTGATCAGGATAGACTGGTTCTCGCGATCTGTGAAAGAAGCAGAACACAAAAAGATTGAAAATCAGGGCAGTAAATGTAAGTTATGATAAGAAAAATGTTTTCATGCTTTTTCCTTTGCATAACTAGTAACATTTTTTTAAAATTCAATTATTTGTAAAGTGATGCTTAACAATGAAAGCCCTTGAAGGGACATATGTTTCTTCCCTACTGCATCCTTTACAGTGTTTTTTTTCTGCTGCATACAGTAAATTGGTTTTGGTTTTGTTGTTTTAATTTTTGGCTACACAGACTGTAGTTGGAGCATAAGTAGAGAAAGGGATAGTAAGAAGCCATGACAAAGGAATCCTGAGCATGGGTAATAATTCTGAACCCAGTAGCACAGAGAAAGAAAGTAATGAGAAGTTATAAGCACAATTAGCAGCAATATATAATTCTATTTCATTTTTTCATGTTACAGTTTTATCAAGACAAATCTGAACATTTGTGATTTTGATGTTCCCTGTGGCCCTTTGGTGAATTATCTTCACATCATTAGACAGAATTTTCACATCTCATATGGAAGTATCTCTGGTACTATACTTTGTTTTTAGAAATACTGATGTGAAAAGAAAATCTTCTTCAAATTAGCAGTGATTAATGCTATGACTGAAATAAAACTCTAATGATGTGTTAAGAGAATATCAGCATATTTATCAGGGAAACTCTGATTACTTTTTAAATGTCTTTTTGATAGAATGACTGTGAGGGCCACTCCCCTGTTAGCATGAACTTAAACCAGACAAAATGCCAAAACACTTCACTAAATGCAGGAGTGTGTTTCATTTAAAATAGGAGAAACAACAGTGTGAAGATAGTGAAATATACAATATTATGTATACTTCAGAACCATGAAAGCTTTGAAAAAGTCTCTTCATATTACTGAGAGAGAGTATGCATTTGTAGAATTTCATGGTACAATCCCTCTGAGACAGATGAGCCACTCACCAGTCAGCATGAACTGATAGGCGTTGTCAGAGATGGAGAAGATGTGTGGAGGGGCCTCCTGGCGCTTCTTGCCTCGGTAGGCCAACACCACCTCCGGGTTGTACACCGGCAGCCACTTGTAGGGGTTGACGGTGACACAGAAGAGACCCGAGTAGGTCTGCGAGGAAGGGACACAGCACGTTGGCTTCCACTTAGCCCAGCAGAGCAGTTCCTCCCAGCCGCCCAAAGGAAGAGTGCTGCTGGTACTTACGTAGATCATCCAGGCTGCATAACGCTCTTTGAGGTTGTACAGCACAGCGGGTTCGTGGAGGTGGGTCATCATGGCCATGTCCTCAATTTTATCGTACTTGGGAGGGTTCATGGAGAAGATTTGATCTTCCTTCACAGTGAGGGTCTGTCAGGTGAAGAATGAGATGCATGCATGTCAGCTAAGAGCTGAGACTGGGAATTTAGTGCTGTTTGTAAATCTTGCATTTTACTCACCTCTCCTCCTTCAGTTTTGACAGTGACCTTCCCTGATTCTTTGCTCTGGATTGTCCCTTTCACAAAAGATTCCTTAGCATGCACCACAAAGACAGATGTCTTGGCATCGAAAGGCTTGTTCTGGGCCTCGATTCTCTCCTTTTCTGACTTTCGGAGGTAAGGAGCCGCCTCCCCAAAGATGGCCATCTCGGAGTCTGATGACATGGCTGCAGTTTATAGAGGGCCTTGTCAGCAGAGAACACTGTAGAAAAGCAGATACGTTGGCCAAATGAGTCAACAATTTGTTGCCATGTAGTTTATTGAAAAACTTAAAGTGTCATAGAATGTGTGATTTGAGAAGAATCTCTTCTTGGTCCACCTTCCTGTGCAAAGGAGGGCAAATGTTGGATCAAGTTACCCAGAGCCTTTTCCAGTAAAGTTTTTATTATCTCCAAGAATGGAGATTCCTCAGTCCCTCTGTATTCCTTTTCAGTGTCTAACAATCCTGATGATGAATGTTTTTTCCCCAATACCTGATCAAAATTTCTATTGCTACAATACATGTCTGTTGTCCCCTCATCCTTTCACTCTGGACATCAGAGAAAAGTCTGGCTCTTTTTACTTTATAACCACCCACTTTTTATTGAAGACAGCAATATTAAAACCACAGTTTAATTTTGTCTCAAGAGTGGAGAAACCCCACCCTTTTAGCCCCTCCTCGTATATCTTTTGCTACTACCTGTGTTGGAAACTCCCCACAGGACTCAGTCCAGAATGTCAATGCCTTTCTTGTCACCAGGGAGCACCAAACTGGACACAGTGCTCCAGATGTGGGAGCTGAACGCAGAGGAAGAATCACTTCCCTTTACCTGCAGTGCCTGACAATGTGATGTTGGCCTTCATTCTCCTAAAGGTACATCGCTTCATTGCTTCATTCTCCTAAAGGCCCATGTGCACCACTACACATGATTCTTTTCTGCAAAAACATTTTCTAGCCAAATAACAGCCAACATATCCTGTTGTATGGGCTTCTTCTTTCCTACATGCAGGATTTCACACTATCCTTCATAAATTCATGTCAGCTCCAGGCTGAAGACTTTTGGGAGTCTTCTTGAGGGTAACATTGCTGTGTAGCGTATTCATAAGTCCCCTGGTTTGATCTCATCTGCCCAGTTCCTGAGGATGCTTTCCATCCATCATTTGAGTTGGTAATGGTGGTGATAAATATCAAGGTCCTAACTAACACATTTCTAGCACTGATGTGTTCTATAATGTGATTCAAATTTTGAAAAGTTCCAACTGAAAGATTTGTGTTTCTTTTTACATTTTTAGACACCTACATAACTTGGAAAATGGCTAAGTCACTTACGTCTTGTCAAGCTGAGCAGGGCAACTCCTACATTCTTTTCATATTCTGTGTCTAGTGTCCTCAACCCCTCCTCAAAAGGTTGCTCTTTCCAGTTAGACTGATAGGCCCCAGGAGACTGGAGATTTAACCAGGAAAATTTTAAATGAAGGAATTTGTGGAGGAATGCTTCAAGGCTACTGTGCTTGAATGCAACATCAATAAAGCACTCAAAATTTTGTAAGCTCAAAGCTTTAAAACCATACTGTGAATGCTTTGTGTCCTTCTGCAGGTAAATATTAAAGAATGCGTTCAAAAGTAGAACTGAAGCATCACAGTGAGGCACCATTCCAGAGGAAGAGGATATTCACAGCACCTACCTGGGGTTACTAAACCAAAACCACCACATTAAGAACCTTCCTTGCCTACACACAAGATACAGATAGGTGAGTCTAGAAGGTGTTCTGAAGACAAACTAGTGCATGATGTCTTTTGCTTGTGCTCAGAATCATTCCCTGGAGCAGTTTGCTTCTCATCACAAACTGTTTAAGCAGCCCAGCATCATAACATCAGTCTTTGAATAACAGAAATAGCAATCAATAATAGTAATAGAAAGCACCTTAGTTCCTAGGACGTTAGACAAAGAGGCAACTTATTTAGATGTCATGTCATGACTTTCAGTTACCTAAATAAGCCAACCAAATATTAACATTTGCAACAACTCCTAGTAGCATGCAGATCCTCCACTTCACCCTGTTTTGTTTCAGAGGAATAGGAGCAGTATATATCTTTTTTTGTTTAGTTGGTTAGTTGATTTTTGCATTTTTCCAGGTTTCATAGTACAAGGCCAACATGCAGATTATAACCCTGCAGTACCATCTGAAAAATATTTTCCTACAAATTTTTTTTTGCCATTATCATGTGTAGAAATACATATCATTTGTTACAAGCAGTTAAGATTTTGCAATAGTCTGTTCTGTTGATTGGCTCTATCTATCTGGACTTCATGCCAGAATAGATCATTTACTTCACTGATCCATAATTAAACACGAGGAATCCCCAAGAAGCATTTCCTGGCATGACATCAGTGGCCAGTGGCTTCAAGCCACTTTGGAAAGCTTGCTCACCATGAGCAGCCTGCCCTACCATCAGCATTTACCATGACCGAGCAGTGGCCAGGAATGTATGGACATACAGCAATTGCCCACACAATTTTACAGAAATTTGTCACCATGAAGAAATCTGTTCTAGAGAAACCTGACACCTTTCCGTCTGACCCTTAAGTGTGAGTAAATCAGGCTCTTACCTCTAATGATATGAGAAGATGCCTTGCAGGCTTGAAGGCGATCAGTGCTGCAAAGCAGAAATGGCAGATCCCTCATTAGTGCAGCACAGAATTCCACAGGCAGGTCACAAAGTGAAAATACCAACATACTTTTTCTGACAGTTATTAAATCCTTGCAGACACATACATACACCAGGAGAGTGGGGCTGAAGTGGGACATATGGACTGCAGGGACGCTGTCCCTTTCTGCCAGCCACAGACATGCACTTACCATGAAGTTTTATCTGGAGACGGGACAGCCTGGATTCAAGGACTCTTTTATAAAGTCTGGTCAGCACATGCTGCAGATGCCTCCTCTGTCTTTGGGCAAAGCATTTTTGGCAAACTTTGTTTTTGGCAAAGCATTGTCTGGCAAACTGAACGAACTGAAAACTGGACAGTGATGTTACTAGATATAATTAGAAATTTTTGGTCTCTCACTAGCTATGTGAATAAATCTCCTATAAATAATATGAGATGAGAAGACTCCTAAGGAGGGAATTTCAACTAATGCTGACTGGAGGGTTGAGGGTAAATACTAACCACTGCAGGCCATAGATGCTCCATGAATCTGACCTAAGGGAGTGGAGACAATCTTTCACTGGGAAAGCACGATGACATTTGGGTGCATACCTTAAACTTTTCTGAGGCCACCGTAAATCTGATAACAGCTGTCCTTTTACAGAGCTCTCTACTTACAGATCTTGGATACGAGATGTGGATTTTACTGTTACCTGCACTGCTTGTCTTAATTAGATCATTAAATATTACTCTGCTTCAATTCTTTCAGTTGTAACATAATATAGCACGATATATCAAGGAGAAAAACCACCTTGAAGGAAACTGTGTTCATTAAGTTGTATTCCATCTCTGGATGTAACTATAAAAATAACATTAATTTGTGTATCTTCCAGCGTTCTGGAGATCTTGAGTTTAGAGATTCATAGCAGGAGACATGACTGTGTTCAAGAGCCTTTGCTAGATTTTTGTTCCTTTGATTAATCACATTAGGACAAATTTTACTTTTTTTTGGCATCCAAAAACTCTCTGGCAATGAGATTTATAGTTTAAATTAATTTATTGGAAAAATAGTTTCTCTACTTTAGTGGTGCTTATTTACCTGTCAATCGCTAGTTCTTCCCATAATAGAAAAAAAATCAATAATTCCTCTCCACATACCTGACCTGAATCTGACCTCCATAGACCTGAACACTGTCCATTACTATATTTGATAGTTAGAGTTGCTTTTCTTGTTTACATTACTTTGCACTTATTGACATGTTTTTGCCCAGTGTAAGTATCACTAAATTCTTCCACGGGTCTTCTCACTTTACTTCTCCCCACTGAAAATAATTTTGTGGCATCAAGGGCATTCTTGAGATACTTAGAAATGCTTTTTCAAGGCTAGAAGTATTTCATCCTTAGCTCTCAGAGCTCTAATAAGCAAGACTCAAATATGTGAAACTCCATACTTAATGTCAGATAATTTTACTGTTTGCCTTTATGGAGGCACATGGTCAGGATGGAGGAGTAATTCAGGTAAAGAAAGTGCCAGAAGTACTGCATGGATGACTAAGGAACTCATGGCAAAACTGAAGACACAAAAAGACAGCATACTGAGAGTGGAAGCAAAGACAGGTAACCTGGGATGAATACAGAGATACCGTTCGAGCATGCAGGGATGAGATTAGGAAAGTCAATGCCCAGACGGGATTGAAACTGGCCAAAGATGTCCAAGACAGCAAGAAGCGCTTCTGTAAGTGCACAGGTGACAAAAGAAAGACTAGGGAAAATGCAGGGCCATTGCTGAAGGGGTTGGGGGCCCTGGTGACACAGAACATGGAAAAAGCTGAGGTACTCAATGCTGCTAACAAGACCTTCAGGAGTTCTAAGTCCCAGAGAGCAGGAAGAAAGTCTGGAGCATGGCGGGCATACCCTTGGTAGAAGAGGATCAGGTCAGGGAATACTTAAGCAAAATGGACAGACCCATATCATTCAGGTTACATAATTAAAATATTTCCAGTTAAGTTCCTTATTGTAATCGGTTAAATAAATAAACCCTTACAGGAAAAGAGAAAGGTTATTCTCAGAGTTTATGACATGTAAAATGTAGGAAACAATGGATATAAATCAAATAATTCAATCTAATAGAATTAGTTTTCACAGCGGAGGAAAATTTTCAGTAGAAACCTGTATAGAGCTGTGTTAGAGTATGTGTTGTTATGTACTATTTATACATGATAGGTAAGAAAATAATGAACTAACAGATTTTTGCTCATGACAGAAATATTCCAGATATCCATAAATAAATATTATTGTTGATTTCCTTGACATATAGCTGAATTGAGTGGAGTGGCCTTCCACCACTGCCCATTTTGGGAAAATGAGGTGTCAGGCCAAGAACAGAGGTGTTGGACATGTGTCCTCAAGGAGACTGCAGATCCTGCTATACTCATGAGTATCTGATGCATTTTCCAATGCATCCAATGCCGTTGTCTTTAGCCGTGTCCTGATGGAGGAAAAGTGATTATACCACAGCAGCTGGATTGCTTAAGTTTCATGTTTTACTATTTCATTTGTTTATTCCTCTGACATCAGACAGGGCCCCTCTCCATGAAACAATAACTGTTTCCACACTTGTCTGATTCAGTTGAGTCCACTGGGATAGCACTGGGGAAGCACTGACTTACCATGTTTATAAATGCACCTAGGTAAAGGGTGACCAAACAGTGCATCAACCTTCTGTTATGGAAAATACTGTACATGGACGGTATTTGTTTCTTTTTGAAGCAAAAAGAAAAATGAAGTGGCTCCTACCAACCATTATTTTTCTACCATTCTTGTTTCCATCCATCTCTGCAGGGCTGGACTGCACCAACACTGGAAGCAAAAAACAGCACAGCTGAAAGAGAAGAGGCAGACTGAAAGACATCTCTGGATACAGATTGTCCTGCACGGCAATGCGGCTTGAGCAAAGCACTGGAGTGCTGATATTCTCCATGGAGAAGAGGGGATTCAGAGCTGATAATAAATCCCTCTAGAGAAGTAGATCACAGAATTAAAAAAAGACTGAGTGGTTGAGGTTGGAAGGTACCTCTGGAGGTCATCTGGTCCAAACCTCCTGGCAAGCAGGGCCACCTAGAGCCGGTTCCCACCTAGAGCCAGATCAGGCAGCTACCTCACTTTCTACCACACTTCATGACACAACTGCTTCTCCCCCATGGTTCTGTGGTTATTGAAAAGAGCCTGAGAGGCCACATTTTAGTGCAGTTTGAATCATGGAAGTTAGTGGAAATGTCTCAAGAATGCCAATATCTGTCCCTGTGAAACTCCTCCTGTCACACTCGAGTCCATGTTGTTCATGTTATGAGTATGAACATAAGAATATGTGTATCAAGATCTTCCTAGCCTACAAGAAAACTGGAGAGGAACTTTTGACAAGGGCATGTATTGATAAGAGAAGCGGTAATGGCCTTAAACTGAAAGAGGGTAGATTTAAATTAGAGATAAGGAAGAAATTTTTAGCGTGAGGGTGGTGAGGCACTGGCACAGGCTGCCCGGAGAAGTTGTGGATGCCCCATCCTTGCAAATGTTCAAGGCCAGGTTGGATGGGGCTTTGAGCGGCCTGGTCCAGGGGAAGGTGTCCCTGCCCGGGGCAGACAGGCAGGGAGATTTAACAGCAGAAAGGAACTGCCTTTGTTATCATGGAAGTTTACTTACATTTTTGATAGGAGGCTTTCACTACATATGCCTGATCCTTGGACTTCCTAAATATAACTTCTGGTCCTGAGATAACTGCAAGGGATAGATAACTCCCATGGGCTACAGTCCTTTGTGAACCGCTCCGGCACGGGTCATTTTTCCACAGGGTGCAGTCCATCTGGAACAGCTGCCCCAGTGCAGGCCCTCCATGGGCCACAGCCTTCTTCAGGCATTCACCTGCCCCAACGTGGGGTCCTCCCCGGGCTGCAGGTGGATCTCTGCTCCTCCGCGGACCTCCATGGGCTGCAGGGGGACAGCCTGCTCCACCATGGTCACCACCACAGGCTGCAGGAGAATCTTGGCCAGGAGCAACATTACTGCTCCCCTCCTTCTGCACTGACCTTGGCGTCTGCAGCCGTTCCTCTCACAAGAAATTCTTCACAACAGGCTGGCAGACGCCTCTCAGGTTTTCTTCACATCTCATCTCCTCTCCACTTCTTGCAGCCAGGCCGGGCCGAGTCAGGACCAGACGGCCGCCCGGCAGGAGGCCAGAGGGTGAGGCCCGCAGGGCCCACAAGGCTCACGCCTCCCCCTCTCTGGCCCCGCTCAGCATCTTCACATCTTCTCTCTTTTTTTTTTCTTCTTTTCCTGTTTTTCCCCTTCTTAAGTACGTTATCGCAGAGGCGTTATCAGGAAATATTCTGTAACCAATTGGCTCAGCCCTGGCCAGCAGCGGGTCTGCCCTAGGCCTGGCTGAGTCCACTGAACAAAGGGGAAACAACTTCTAGCAGTTTCCTACAGAAGCTACCACCTCACTGAATAAAACCAGGACAGTTTTGCCAGGGGAGGAGCCATGTATGTATGTATATCTTAGGGTTGATATCTTGTGTGTGGGAGGGCTTAAGGTGCTTGTGTTTAGTGTGGATGATAAATAAACTGTCCTGAAGGAAGAAGAAGAGTGTTTAAGGATATCCTGGGCAGGGTAAGCACTTCAGTAGCGTATCTCCAGTGCACTATTCTTTGTATTGGAAGGTTTGTTCTTGCCTGAGCCGTGTGTTTGTGTTCGGTGCATTATCACTCCTCTCCCATCCTTGGAACCAAGGCCATTGGTAGAAGGGGTAGGAAGTGGCAAAGAAGTATTCTGGAGAGTCTTACCCCGCTGTTTACACCTCTTTCTGCAGTAATTCACCAGATGATGTAAAAGCCACAAGCCACCAGTGGTGGTGCTAGTAAGCACTTTGTGGTTAAAAACCAAAAAATGTGTGCAGCTTTGGCCTGTCATGCCTTGTTGAAGGTGCAATGCCTATTTTGGTGACTCCATGTGACTCAGAGAAGGAGGGGATGCATGCTATCACCACCACATGCTGTGACATTCAACAATGGCAGGGGCTGCAGGCATTCTCAAAGGAAGGTGATATTGGCCTGTCTCTGGAAGAAGCTGATCAGACAACACAAAGCATCATTATAATAAACTTAGCTATTCTAACTAGTTGCATCATCCATTAATTTTCCCTAATGAACACGGGTCATATAAAATAAGGTAATAAAAAGCCTTTCATTTATTTACAAGAACAAAAGGACAGTGCTGCAAATGTAGGAGTACATCCCACAGTGAGGGAATCCTTTCTAAGTGAAGCTCCAGACAAACTCAAACAGACCACAGGAAAAGCGTGGTCTGCAAGATGTCAGCCACCAGCAGGCTTATGGTGAACTTGCTCATCCAGTTAGCTCAACACAAGTTGTTTTGAGTGAGACATTCCTAGGCTCCAGAGAACTCACATTTCCACAGAGAGTGTTGCTTATGGTCTGTAGTCTCACTGCTTTACCCTTTACAACAGAGGTCCGAGTTGTGTTGCTGCTGGCAATCAAGCTGTTAACGCCACTGCTGGCCTGGCCTTATGCCATTGCATGAAAGTGGCCTCAAATCAAGTCCTTAATGTCATTGACTGTCTATGGCAAGCAGTAGGTCACTGGGCAGCGTGGTGATACAAGAAGTACTAAGCAGAAGCCAGGGTTTGTTTTGGTAGCAGCCCTTTTTACAATGAATGCTGGTGTGTTCATGAGTTAGGTGGCAGAAAAGTCATGTGCACGCTGTGTGCAATAAAGATCAAGGCTGTGGAAATCCAGAGAAATGTGCAAGAGTTGTCACACCACAGTGTCCTGCAGCCCGTGCACAGAAGGAAGACAGTATACCATGCCCAGAGGACACTGCTCAAGAGCCACCGTAGTGGTGTTACAAGGCTGCACCAATGCTCCCAAGCCCAAGACATGTTCGCTTGGGTACAAAGGCAATGTTGGTGTTGCTGCGAAGAGGCAGTACGCTTAAAGGATGGTCTCCTAGATGCATAGCTGGGCCATTGGCTGTCAGGATACATCCCGTTGTGTCTCCCAGAGATGCTGCAGTTTAGCACTGTGAACTGTCAGATGAGGTGCTGTTTTATGTGTGTCAGGTGGCACAGGAAAATTTATGTGCTGATCTCTCATGTAGCAGCTGACAAAGAAATGCAGAAAGGTATTAAGTTTACTTGCTGCTTGTTGCTTCGTATCTACACATGATACAAGCTATTTATCTTCCTCTTCTCCACATAACTGTTAATTTTATAGATGTCTATCACATCTTGCCTCAACCATCTCTTCTTCCATCTGAAGATGTCCTTGTATGGGAGCAGTTCTCTGTGTCTGATATTACTTGAGACCTTTCTCTGAACCTTTTTGAGATTTGATTACCAAAATTAAATTAAATATTCAAGCTTCGGGCACACGAAGAATTTATACCATGACATAATGATACATTTTGATCTGTCATCGGTGTCTTCCATAAAAACTCCTATTTTTCCATCTGTGTTGTCAATCTGCGTTCGGGCTGACAATTCAGAGAACCATCATAAATATCCCAAGATCTTTTTCATTAATAAACAATTTTTCAGGACATAGAGAAATTATTAGCTTATAAATGTTAAATACTATTAACCTAAATTTCAGCTGACCTGTTAGACAGTCATCCAATTATTCTGTGTCATGACATTCCAGGCAATTTAGTGCCACGAGCAGATCTTACCATGTCCCTATTGATTCTCTTGAAGTCAAACGTATTGTAAGACATGACTTTCACTTTCAAATTCTGTTCTTATTGTTGTTTCTACCAATTTATTTATGCAGATGTCAGACTGACAGATCTACTTCCCCATAATCAGGAAAATTTTAAAATCATAGGTACAGCATCTTATTCCCTTGGTACTAAGCATGATTTAAATAAACAACAGATCACTTCTTCAACAATTCAATCTGTTTGTTCTGTATTTTTTAAAAAATAATCCCAGGTATATAAAATTTGCTGCAACAGATGTGTTAATGTTCGCTAAATTATTTCCTCCTACAACCTGAAGTATTCAATGGACACCTTATATTAACAGGGTTCCTTATATTTTCTGAATTAATAGATGTTATTTCTGGAAGCTTCCTCCTTTCTGAAGTGAAAACTAGCACAAATTGTTTAGCTTTTCTGCTTGTTTTCCTTTAGTACTCTTTTTATACTTCAGTTGTTGCTATTTCTAATGCATTCTCCCGTATAGGCCTTCTGCTCATAAAACACTTATAATAGACTTATAAATATATAGACATATATTGATGCTTGAGATGAGAGCACTTGGATCATCTTTTAGAACCTTTTCTCATGTTTGAACAGATTAGTCTCGGTGCAGTTAGTGGGGTCAATCTCAAGGTTAAATATTGAAGCGGTCAGAAATGTAGCTAACACTGAAACACTCAGACATGCAGAGACATATCTGTGGTGTAATAAACTCTATTAAAAAGCTCAAAATTTTTCCCCATGGGAGTTGCAGCTTGCAAGTGCTGTTGTCAGCCATGATTTCAGTATGAGCAGGGCATGCTGGAGGCATCAGTGTACCCTGTGGACCCCAATTAGCTGTCTGACAGAGAATGCCCAGCTTCTGCTGCAGCAGCATTTCTGCTGCCCTCCGTGTAAATCGAGAGCTCCCAGGAATGCTAGCACAAGCCGAGAAGAAATGCTGATGCTCTAATCTGCTACAACAAAACTTCTCATCCCCACCCTTCTGCTAAGATGCAGCTGAGTACTGGACCGTGGCAATGGTAAGGACATGCTTTGCATATAAAAACAATAAGAATTAGGAAAGATTAAATTAAAGGGAGGGAATCTTTTTGTATTTCTTTTACGCTGTTTGTGTGTCATACTATGGCTGGTATAATGCGTTACCTGTAAGGAAACATGTTTTAGAGATCTGTTCTGGCATCCATAATAGAGAATTCCATGCTGGTACAGAAAAATAAAAGTGAGAAACATTAACTGACCTCTGGAAGAAAGTTGCTAATGATCATAATTAACGAGGGACTTGCACACATCCTCTGGGATGAAAAGTAGTTCAGTATGTTCATTGCATGGGCTTTAAGAGATGCAAGCTAAAATCCATCCAGGATAGTGCTGCTGGTGAAGTTTGGGGAGAGTTGTAGGCTTTGGGTTTTTTTTTTTTTTTTTGTATGAATGGTTGACTTCTCTTTCTCCAAGTCCTGTCCCTTTACTCTTAGTGCTTGGTATACTCTTTATCTTGCTTCAATTCATGGAAATAAAAAATGGTTGCTTCTCCTAGTATGGAATGTTGGAAATTGCATTTTTGTAAAGGTCATGTCATCCTTTTTCATCATGGATTCCAAGCAGCTTCCTGAAAAGCTCCAGTGACAGATAATCTGCAGTTAAGGGAAGGGTATAATTTCACTGAGCAGTGGACAGGAAGGTAAAAACTATGACCTGGGATGTTAGGGTAAGCCGTTCTTGAAAGTGCATTAGAGTTAGCTAATTATCCTCCTCCTACCGTCACAGCAAGCCTCAGAGGATGACATCTGAGCAGTGTTTTAAATAAGATGAAAGTAATATAGAAGATACTTTTCCCACCACATACTGGAGCTCCAGTTACACAGAAGATGAGCAGGGTAGAAAGACTGGGAAGTCAATGGGGAGAAGAGGATGTCTGGAAATGCTGAGATTGAAGAGTGAGTTAGTGAAGTATTAGAAACTTGCCCTGCACGATGTGCTTATGCCAATGCTGTGAGCAGATTGGAGCTGTGAGGAGAAGGACCGTGACCTCACTGTTCTATACTTCATAGTTGTTGCCATGAAGGTCATGTTCACATTAACTGTATCTCAAAGAGTTACCTGCTTATAAAATAGCATTTCATGCAGAGCTTAATGTGCTCAGCTCTCCCAGCAGTGTCTCACACTCTACTCACCCTCCCATTCCTCACCAGTACCTCTGCTTTCCCAAGGTGAACCTCCCTTCAGTGTTTTCAGCCAGTTTTTTTGGCACCGTTGCTCACAAGGACTTGGGGTGTCAGGAGGCACCAGACACAGCCTGCTTGCCTGCCCCTCCTGCAGGGACAGGACAAAGCAGACGTTCAGAAAACAGATCTGTTTCCCAAGGCACTTCTACTCAGCGAGGCAGGCAGTGAGGTGCTAAGGCAATGGGCATGAAATGGGTGGGCAGACAGTGGGTTGACAAGAGCGGTGTGGATCTCCCTTCTGGAGTATAGGTACGGCTGTGACAGCCACTGCATCCGTGTGTTCTTATCACACCTCTGGCCACTGAAGCCATGATTCTGCTCCTAGGAACAGCAGCTACATGCGCTGTGACCCAGCTACTAGAAGAGGGCTGATATTGTAACTAGCAAATGCTCTCACAGATGATCAAAAGCAGCAGAATTGAAGTCCAAGGTCAGATATCAACAGCTAGATGATGTTAATTTGGTTGTTATCTTCCTTTCTCTTTTTCTTTCTTTTCTTCTTTCTTCCTTCCTTTCTCACTTCCATCTTTTGTTTCTGTCTTTCTCCCCGCCCCTTCCTCAATCTTTCTGTCTCCTCCTCAATCTTTCTTTCTTAATCTTTCTTAATCTCTTCCTCTCTTCTTGTCTTTTCTGTTTGTCTTTTTTCTATGTTTCACTCTTTCTTTCTGTTTCTCTCTCTCTTTCTTTCTCCATCTCTCAGCATTTCCCTCTCTTTTATTTTTCTCCCTTGTCCTTTCTTTCTCTCATTTTCTTTGTCTTTCCTTATCTGTTTCTCTCCTTTTCTGTCATTGAGAAGAAACGCACTTTTTGGTCAAGGCAATGTTTTTGTGGCCTGAGAGGAAGTACTTAGAGAACTGGAAGGCTGAATCTGGCATTGTCTCTAAGGAGCTTCTTTCTGCAGGTCAGAAATACTTTCTCCACATCTTAGTGCCTTTTACAGTGGTAATGCTTTTGTGCTCAGAATTCACACCACACTCTTTCCTGCCCAAGCTGTTTAAGGTCAGAGACCTCAGTAGTATACAAGCTGCAGCAGCTCTAGTGGAGCTCACCAGCTGCATCTATTTTAAACCTTCTTGTAAAGATGTTCCTTTATGCCTATTATGGATCCATGTTTTTCCCAAGATCAGTTACCTTTGCATCAGCACTTACCAGGTCACAAGCAGACTCCAGAAATAGTGTGTCAAAGCAAAATGACTCCTGTCTTCCAACTAAGGCAGCAAATCACAAAGTGAGGAGAAATTAATTTTACTTACCCCTCCCATTAATATTCCACTCTGATTCCAAGGAGCCCTCGATCGTGCTTTCCAGGATAGCTGGTGGCAAGGCCAGGTCAGCCCAGTTCAATGTGGGGGACTTCTCTCCATTTCCCAAACATCCAGTATGAAGTAGGTAATTGGAACAAGGTGTTGTCAGTTAAGGAACACACCACCTTACCTTTCATCAGCTGAGCATTTAAGAACAAATTATCAAGCCATGATTTCCTACAGGTGAGAACAGAGCCCTAACATTTTCAAGTGCTGCATGATTCTTCCAGAGTCAGGCCAGCTTGTTTGATTTGGACGATCATTGCAATATTACCCAAGAGGAACAGGGATTCTAGGCATCAAAATAGGGTCCCCAAAGTTGTGGTGTCTGCTAGTCAGTCAGCAGGTTTCAAAAGGTACCGATGGAGCTTGAAATACTTCTCCACTCTTTCACTGAGCCACAGTTACCCTGACTTTGGAATTAAGCTTTTGCTTTCACTATCATTTGTTTGTTCATGTAAAGAAATATGTGTTTCAGTCCAAACAAAATCTTTTGCTTCCTTTCAAAGTGTCTGGAAAGAAGGAATCCCAGCTATTTCTTGGGAGCATACTGTGGGCAGGGAGAGAGGAGAGGGGTGATTTCCCTTCTTTGGTGCCCAGATATTGCTGGCATTGGTACAGCTTTCACAGCTTCACACATAAAGATGCTGTCTCTCAAGAGCATCACTTACAGTGACACAGGAGTCAACACAGGGTGTCATCTTTTCCTTAAATATATTTAGCTGCAGCCCAGCAAAGTACTTCCATATTTAGTTATACCATGGGAGAATTCCTTGGGTGTAAACCTCAGTGTGCTTGGGAGAAGGAGGACCTCCGAATCCTGAATGCTGTTGCTGCAAACACACTGACTGCTGTGGTCAGTGCAAAAGGCTTCCCTCCTGCTGTCTCCTCCCCACCTCTCCTCCAACAGCATCAGCTCCCTTTCCCAGCAACTTCACAGCTTCCTGAAGTACTCCTTGGAAATGTAGTGGTGTAGAGGTAGCCAGGAACCTTGAGTGATGCCTAAGTGTTCCTGTAGTGAGAGAGTCAAGTCTCCTTTACCATTCCTGACATCTGATTGTAGAATCTGCCCTTAGCAGCTACACAGTGCACCAGGGTCCAGTGCTGCCAGATTGTCTGTTCTGTATTTTAAGCTGCAGTGCTGCTTCCTGCAGAGGTAATTAGGCAGTTGCCTCTGTTAAACATCTACTCCACATAAATGAAGCACTAAGTTGGGTCTCATCTCCCAGGGGTACAGTACTCTTTGCTTCAGGGTGGAGGCACCAGTGGCATCTAGACTTGCTGCCTGCTCATGCTGCGGAGCCCCCTCATGGCACTGATGAGAATTACTGAGGCTAGGAGACACCTTTTCTGCCTTGAAGCTCTGCCTCATGGTTAGCTTTTCCTCATTTCTATCCTACCTACACATTATATTCCAATTTTAATTGTTTGCATTGTTACTTCATGTGGGATGACAAAAATAGTCAGTGGCAGTTGGCTCATTTTTTCCACCCAAAATTCAGTTCTCTTATACAACAAAACTCATCTAGTGCTGGAAAAAAGCAGACAAGAAGCACTGGTGTGCAGTATGGAGCTATCATGTTTAGTGTTTCACTGTATTCTGAGAAAGTCAGACTTGGAGATTTTGTTCATGCTCTCATGTTCCTAGAGTTGTTCTCATTGTCAGTTTTAAATATTCAAGGTAAGTTCCTCTTGATATGTATCATTGTAAACATTGTAGAACATAGGTTTAAAATTTCTTTTTTTTTTCATAGAAAATAACTTAAAAGTTTGAATTACAATTCAGTTTCTGAGAAACACTGTAGTATAGTGTAGAGGAACTGATGGCTGTAACTGTTAGCAGTAGCTGGAGTAGTACAGTTTCTGGATCTTAGTCCAGAAAATAAATAAATTTCTGCAGCTAACTCCTGAAAATTAGTTGTTTGAAAACAACCAAAACTTAAGTACCTTCAGAAGTGAATTGTAACAACAAAAAGCACTGAATATGCTGTATATGCAAAGGAATCTACATTCTTTATTCTCTAGACATTGACATGGTTACAAAGACTAATTACAGAAGAAAGCCACAGAGGGTTCACATTTTGTGCATCCCTTGGGTCACTTTGCTGCTTCATGAAATCCTCACTCTTCCTCTCCTATCTTCTTGCTGTGAAATTCCCGGCTCTTCACTCGGAGCTTGTTGACCTGCGACTCAGCAATGTCAGCCCGCTCCTCGGCTTCCTCCAGCTCGTGCTGGATCTTGCGGAACTTGGAGAGGTTCACATTGGACAGCTCCTCCTGTGTGGGCAGAGGGAGTCGGTGGGGAGGAGCCCAGGGCAGGGCTTTCACTCCTCCTGCGCCTCAGCCTTTCAGGGCTGTGGCTCTTCCCAGGGACAAGGCCCAGGCCTCCATCCCACACCCACCAGGGCTTACATGCAAGCCTCACACAGACCTCCTCCTCCTCCCTTATGCAGGACCCCACTGTGACCAGCTTCACTGCTACGGGGTCATGCTTGGAGGAGCAATTTTGTCACCTGGAGCTGTCATTTCTCTACTTATTCTCCCATTAGTTGCTGCCCAACTATTAGGGTGATTCGTTAGGTTGAGACAGACCCTGAAACCCTCTGCTGTTGATCAGCAGCAGGGGTTCTCAAACTCCAGTTGACTTCAGTCAGTGGATGTGGCCCCTGGCTTAGGTTAGTCTGACCTCCTGTGTAAAAGAGGCTGCAGATCTTCCCTCAGTTCATCTCTGACTGCTGCAGGGCTCCCAGAACTCAGCAGGGCCTCATGACACCCTGCTAAATGGTCTGGCCAAGACTGTTACGTCTTGGGAATTTCTGTCATGTTCCTTTCCTGCTATCCTTCTCATCTCAACGAGTGTGCTTCCCCAATGGAAAGGGGCTCTTGCCCGCTCTCCAAGCAATACTTACAGCCTCCTCAGCTTGTCTCTTGTAGGATTTCACCTTCATTTGCAGCTTGTCCACCAGATCCTGCAGCCTGAGAATATTCTTCCGGTCTTCCTCAGACTGGAGTGGTTGGTAAGCAGGAAAGAGAATGATTTACTGGTTTCCCATCACATGAGGTCAGCAATTCCCCTTGGGAATGGTGTCTGCAAAATCTGACTGGCTCTGAGAAAGCTCTGTCAGCCCAAGGAGGCCTCCTGCCTTACCTGGTAGGTCAGCTCCTTCACCCTCCTCTCGTACTTGCGCACACCCTTCACGGCTTCAGCGCTGCGCTTCTGCTCAGCATCAACCTCCCCTTCCAGTTCCCGCACCTGCAATGAGAAGACCAGCTTTGCAGCTTCTCTGATACTTCTCCAAGGGACATACTTGTCCTACATAAATACTAGTCCTACGCACTCTGGCCTCCAGCTTCTGGATTTGCTTCTTGCCTCCCTTCAGAGCCAACTGCTCTGCCTCATCCAGACGGTGCTGCAGGTCCTTCACCGTCTGGTCCAGGTTCTTCTTCATCCTCTCCAGGTGGGCGCTGGTGTCCTGCTCCTTCTTCAGCTCTTCTGCCATCATGGCTGCCTGATGAGACCAAAAGGTCAAAGCCATTTTTAGGTCAGCAGACAGTTTTGGGGGAGAATGCATCCGTTGCAAGCAGTGCAAGGAGCCCTCGACTCACATCTGTGATGGCCTTCTTGGCCTTTTCTTCAGCATTGCGGGCTTCCTGGATTGTATCCTCCATTTCACTCTGAATTTGGGAAATATCTGATTCCAGTTTCTTCTTAGTGTTGATCAAGCTGGTGTTCTGTTGAAGAAAAAATGTAGTGTTTATACCATATGTAGAAAACGAAATTTTCCTGGTTTATTTATGGTTTTATTAATATTTTATATGAAGAATATGCACTGCTGAATAATGATAATGGTAGACTGCTGAAGACTCAGTGACATATAGCTGTTAAAAAAGGTAGGTAGACCTAATGCTCGATTCAATTATCTAAGAACTGTACATATAATATCCATTTAACCCTGGAGCTTACCTGAGAGTGGAGGAGCTGCACACGTTCAGTAGCATCCAGAAGCTCCTGCTCAGCCACTTTCCTTGACCGCTCCGTCTGCTCCAGGGCTGCCCGGAGCTCCTCAACTTCAGCCTGCAGCAGGTTTGCTCTGCGCTCCACCATGGCCACCTGCTCCTTCAGGTCCTCCTGTGTCCTGAGAGCATCGTCCAAGTGTATCTGCGTATCCTGATAAAAGAGGCAAGACAGATTGTGAGGCAGATTTTTCCTATTTTCTTTTTTTTTTCTGTTTTCACATCAATATAGAACTGATAGAATTGTGACATAGGAATATTTTTAGCTGCTTCAGAAACCAGTAAGAACCTGTTCCATTGTGCCATACCTTGAGCACTGCCTGTGTGTTTCTCAGGTTCTTTTGTGCCTCTGCAGCCAGGCGGTTGGCATGGCTCAGCTGGATCTCCATTTCATTCAGGTCTCCCTCCATCTTCTTCTTCAGACGCAGGGCTTCATTCCTGCTCCTGATCTCAGCATCCAGGGTGCTCTGCATGGACTCCACAATTCTGAGGTGGTTTCTCTTCAGCTGGTCAATCTCCTCATCTTTCTCTGCTATCTTCCTGTCAATCTCAGACTTCACCTGGTTGAGCTCAAGCTGGAGACGCAGGATCTTCCCTTCTTCATGTTCAAGGGATGCCTGAATAAGACAAACACTGTGTCAATGAAAGGGTTTTTTTCCTACAGCTGTTCTCCTCAAAACTGCCTCCTGCATAGGAAATTGGGATTATTTTGCTCTCGATGAGGTGCAAACTGAGGCCTTGACTTTCTTTGATAGACCTAAGCTTTTATCTCTGTTCTGGTTTTGTTTAGTGAGGGGGGGCCTCGCTACTCACTACGACAATCTCTCACATTACTCCCCAGTACCCCTCTCTGGATAGTGATGATTGAGACCCTGTACCTCAGCTTCCTCGAGAGCTGCCTGGATTTCAGATTTCTCCTGCTCAATCTGTTTCTTGACTTTCTCCAGCTCATGAATTGCCTTTCCTCCTTCTGCAATCTGCTCCGTGAGGTCGGAAATCTCCTCTGTGGGAACAAAGACCAATCGCATGGTCAGGTACAGAACGGAATGGGAAGCATCTTGTCACACCAGGGTGACAAGCATCTTTGCCAACCTTCAGGCACAGACACATGTGGAGCAGTGTGTAGTGATGGAGAGAGTGAGAAAGCCCTGCCTAGAGCAGAGGAGCAGAAACTTACGCTGCAAGTTCTTGTTCTCACGCTTCAGCGTCTCCAGGTGATCCAAGGACTCCTCATAGGCATTCTTCATCTTAAACAGCTCCGTGCTGAGAGAACGAGACTCCTTCTGGGAGGCTTCCAGCTCAGCCTGCGTCTCCTCATACTTCTGCTTCCACTCTGCCAGGATCTGAGGAGACACAGCACCTCAGTATGGATGTGGCAATCACAAGGGGGTGCTCTGCCCAGGAACCCCAAGGCTGGAGCCCATAATACCTTGTCAAAGTTCTTCTGCTTCTTATCCAGAGCTGCGCAGGCAGCATTGGATCGCTCCACGTCAATCATCAAGTCCTCCACTTCATTCTGCAGCCTCTGCTTTGTCTTTTCCAGGGAAGCACATTTGGCATTCACAGCTTCCACATGTTCCTCTGCATCCTGCAGGCGCTGTGCCAGCTTCTTCCTGGGAGGTGGTAAGCACAGCTCATAGTTCACAAGCAAAGAGAAATTTGTACAGTAGTGCTTTTCTGAACAGCATGCTTAGCCACTTCACAGACTGTGGTCCAGATTCCATTTGTACTTGACTACATATTACATGGTTTCTATCTGGCATTCTCTGTCTACACATTTGCCTATTTTTTTTCCAAGTCGCATGCACTACAGGACGTATTCTCTACCCTCCTGCCACTCTACCCCACAGCAGAACATTGGCTTCTTCCTGACAGTATCACAGCAGCCTCTTCAAATTTCTGTTCTTAGTCTCTCCCAGCCTTCCCCACGTACTTGGCCTCCTCCAGCTCCTCCGTGCGCTGAATGGCATCCGTCTCGTATTTGGTTCTCCACTGGGCCACTTCACTGTTGGCCTTGGACAGGGCACGCTGCAGCTCCCCCTTGGCTTCCTGCTCCTCCTCATACTGTTCCCGCAGCAAGTCACAGTCGTGGCGAGCAGACTGCAAGGCGTGGGCCAGG
>WHYT01016133.1:25140-51262 GCA_009806455.1 Tetrax tetrax
TTCTGTGGCATGTTTTTCCTTCTCAACCTTGGCCAGTGTTAACTCAAGGTCATCAATATCTTTCTTCAGCTCTGAACATTCATCCTCCAGTTTCCTCTTTTTGGCTGTCAGCTCGGCATTGATTTCTTCCTCATCCTCAGCCCTTTCAGTCACCTCCTTGATTTTGGCTTCCAGCTGGATTTTGGTTTTGATGAGCTGGTCACATCTTTCCTCAGCATCAGCCAAGCTATCTGCTTCCTGGTGGGGAGACACAGATTTTCTTTGATTATAATATTTGGAAGTTTATCTTCTTTATCTTTTATCTTACTAAAGTGACATATGTAGCAGCTATGTCTGAAATAGTCCTTCCACTCATACAGTTGAACAATGGTGTCAATTTTTCTGTCTGAGAAATAGTTATGCAATTTCGCTGTTTAAAACAACTTCGGGTTTTTTGTTTTTTGGTTTTTTTTTTGCAAATATCTCTCAGAATTTGTAGTTGTGAGAATACTTTGTGCACTTACAGGCATCACAGAAAAAAAAAAATTGGCCATCTCTGTTACTAATTTTCCAAGGGAATGGACTTGGATGCTTTTTGCTTCATACACTGTGATCAGCGTCTTCCCTTATGTAATTGATGCTAAACCCAGTGTTATGTGGGGATGTAAAGGATTTAGTTTTCTCAAAAGAAAAACTTTTAAACAAAAAAAGAATATCACTCTTCTACATTCATTAAAGTTACTGCACATACTATAGAGATATTACTTTTAAAAAAATGTACATACTTGTCACATTTCCAGCCTGTCGGTCTGGAGTCTTCAACACTGATTTCACCTGGCTTTCTATTCCTTCAGCCTTTGGTATTTTATTTGAATTGCTTTCTCCTAAATTAGTTTAGCTGACAGATACCTTTATACGTAAGAAGATCAAGATCTGTGTCTATTTTTCTCTTTTAGACTGAGGAAAACCACCTAGGTTTCCCATTTTCTACATGAAGTTTGAAATCACTGTGTAACTATGGGAAAGGTGAATAATCTATTGGGTAATTTCAGTGCTTTCAATAATTTAATGAGTAATTTAGAATTGCTCTGTAAGATAGGCTTTGAATATAAAATTGTGTTGAAATATATTTTTTAAATAATAGTTTCTTTTTCTATGTTTGATGTGCTTACAAAGTTCATGAGACACTAACAAATCTACCACATGGCATATAATGAAAATCCATGTTGCAGATGAAAATCACTACAGTTCTCAGAAATGAAAGATTTTGCTTGATTACTCATCTGCATCGTTACTATACGTTGTACTAAATTACATCTAACTAATACAGAGGTGTGGAGTGCCTATCCAAAAATGGTAATTTAGTATTATTTTACGTAGCTGGTATACATATTTTGCATTTTAATGGTTAGAGATTAAAGCAGGATAGGTAGGACGCAACCAACCATTTCACTAGGAAAGTTCAACATCTCCCTGTATCAGGGTGTATCTCTATGTTCCTTTTTATCTTCCCAGGGAATATTGAGCACTCTGGAGTATAGTAAAACACCATAGAACCCTGTAAGACAAGACTTTTTTTTTCAGAAGAAGGATTAATTTCTTTGTAGACTGAAGAAAAATGTCAAGCCATAATTTCCCACTTCCTGAATGAACCATTCTCCATTAGTTATTAAGTGGCTGAATTTAGAAGCATCAATTTGAATTCTAGGTTGCATTTACTCTCCAAAATTACTTAATATTGGTGAGATATAGATACTGCCTTCAGGACTCACCTGCTCAAAGAGAGTTAAGGGTTCACCTACAACCCTGTCCTGAGTATTTCATTTTGGCCAGCTATAGATGGCTTCTTCCTCAGGAAGAAAGAGCACTGGCTCCCATTTGAAGCTCCCTGCCTCTCTGAATTGGCTGTTAGGGGGCTTACCATGTTACTAAGAAACTAGTTTCTTCAGCTTCACAGTCAATATGATGGATAATTAAAAAAATATCTTACATCTGGTAATCTATAGTCTGACCTTCTGCTTATGAAACAGCAGTCTGAATGTAGACTCTGTTTCTGAGTGGTAAATAAATGGCAATACTCACAGCCTGCACTTGGAGCTGCAGGTCATTTTTCTCCTGCAGCAAAGAAACCATTTTCTCCTCCAGCTCCTTCCTCTTTGCCTCAGACTTTGCAAGATCTTCCTTGGTTTTCTCAAATTCTTCTTTCATGTTGGCCATCTCCTTCTCAGATTCTGCACTCTTCAGTAAGGGCTTGATCTTGAAGAACAGCTTCATCCAGGGCCAGTGCTTCACATTCATGAATGCACGAATGTTGTACTGGATGCAGAAGATGGATTCCCTGAAGCATGATTAAAATGTACATTGAATATTTTCATTATGATGAGTGTCAACACTTTTCCCCAAGTACAGTGACTTTAACTGAAGATGAGGAATGTCTACCTCCTCTCCACCATTCTCCGGTACTCCACTCTCATCAGGAAGCCCCTGCACATGGCCTGTGTGCGAGTGATGAGCTGTGCCAGCTTCTCATCCCTCATCTCCTCCAGGAGTCCCAGCAGCCCAGCTTTGAAGAACACCTGGAGAAAGGGAATGTTGCGGCACATCACTGTCAGGCAGAGCAAAGCACAGACACACAGCAGGTGAATCAAGGAGGGTTTGTACCTTGGTGTGGCCAAATTTGTACTGGGTGTGGTCCACATCGATTGACCCAAGAAGCTTCTCAGAAGCCTTCTTGCTGTCAATGAACTGTCCCTCTGGGATGGCACTGGCATTAAGCACCTTGTATCTGTGAAAAGAGAAAGATAAGGCTATTTTTCCCCAACCAACGCACACCAGCTACTGAACCCCACCAGCTCATATGTAGGTATTTTTGACACCAGAGCCCAGCCTGATCGAAGCTACATGAATGAATCAACATTGGTGTTAAGGATGCTGAAAAGTGCAGTGCTCTTACCTCTGTTTGAAGTCAGCATAGAGGACTCTGCTGGGGAAACCTTTCCTGCAAATTCTGATGCCTTCCAGCACCCCATTACACCGCAGCTGGTGAAGAACCAGTTCATGCTCCATGGCACCTAGCAATTCAGAGCATAAATGAATACCACAGTTTCCAGTGCAGAGGGGAATGGCTGTATCAGAGCAAGTTCTCCTTCTGCTTGAGCATCTTACCAGGTGTTTTTGTTTCATTTGGGATGATACAACGGACAAAATGGGGGTGAGTGCTCCGTAGATTGGTCATCAGCTTGTTTAAGTTCTCCTGTTGGACCATGATTTATTGTGTGTTTATATGGAATATGGAAAAATTCTTAGGCTCTATGTAGTTAGAATAAAAGACCTATCAATGGAGATGCACTGGGCTGAATATTATCAACTGATAATACTTCAGTCAATAGTTCAATTCCCCTTGATTTTGAACATTGAACATCACCTTTTGGGAAAATAAAAAAAGGTGCCATTAACCCAATAAGAAATAGAGGGTGTACGCTTCATAGTTTTATAAGAAAGTTCATGTTTATTTTAAGTGTAAGTTTAGGACTTTATAGTGTCATTTTTGTTTCCATAAGATTTTTTTTTAAAGTGAGGATCTGAACTAAAGTTTGATTTTTTACTGCAACTGAGGCACTTGAAAGTGCAGTTTAATTCTAATTTGCACAGATGAAAAGACAAAATGTTTACTTACCCGGAAAAGAGCTGAGACAGTCTGGAAAGACGAACCCTTCTTCTTGCCACCCTTCTTGCCACCACCACCACTAGCCTCTGATAAAGTGAAAATAATGAAACATTTATGGGTTTAGGGCCCATTCATTCTTCCACAATTTTGCAGAATCATTGTGCACCAAAAAGATGACATTCCAGACAACTGACCTGCCTCTCCACCAGCAGAGGCAAAAAGTAAAGCCAGTGTCTTCACAGATGCTTTCTGATACAGCCCAATGACAGTTTCATTCAGAGGGTCTTTGTTCTTCTCAAGCCAGCCAGAGATGTTGTAGTCCACTGTACCAGCATAGTGCACCAGGGAGAAGTGGGCCTCAGCCTTGCCTTTGGCAGGCTTGGGCTTCTGGAAGTTGTTGGATTTGCCCAGATGTTGGTCATAGAGCTTGTTCTTGAAAGAGGTGTCAGTTGCCTTGGGGAACATGCACTCCTCTTCCAGGATGGAGAAGATGCCCATGGGCTGGGAGAAGTAACAAAAATAACAGCAATAAAATACAGATCTACCTTCAGAAGGAGACTGCAGTGAGGCATAAGAAACTGAGAAATGGATTAAATTTTTGGATCAAAAATGGATCGAAACTTTATTAAGTTTTGCACATGCAGCTCTAGACAAAATATGAATTTGTGTCTGAAATTAATGCATTTAAGAACTGATAGTGTCACAATTAGCACACAAAGTTTTCTAAATAATTTGGAAACTGATGAATCAAAAGGAGATTTTTTTTTGCATTAAATGCTTTCACAAAGTAAATTTATATTGATGAAGATGTCTTACTAAAAGTCTATTGAATAGATAACAGATCTTTCAGCTGCTTCCTGAAATCTTACTTTTTATGAAATATCTCTTTTCATTCCTATACAGGATGTTACACAACACAGTGTCAGCTCATATTGATGTTTTTATTCATCCCTGTTCATCCAGTACCTTTATTCTATATACACCTGTGATTTTACTTAGAAATTGTATTTCAGAAATCACAGTACTAATACTGAAATCATAATAACACAACTGAAAATTTTATCTGGGTTTCCGAAAAGAGATCTTTTATCTTTGAAGACTAGAAAACACACCTAAAGAGAATCCTTGCCATCAAATTATGTGCAATCACATTAATTCTTCTATTGCCAAACAAGCAAACTTGCAGTTAATTTTATTAAGATGCATAGTAATGTAGTTAGTGTAAGCCTAATCACAAAGGTCCTTAGAAATTACTTTCTGAACACATACAATATTTGAAATTAAAAAGTACTTTTTGAATAAAAACAGCCAGGAACATAAATGGATAACAATAGGTAAATTTGTGAAGCATCAGGGCAAGAAAAAATAAGGCTGAAGAAAAATCCTAAAATTCTGTCACAGAGAAGAAATCACAAAATCTTAAATGTAATCAACATACTTTTTCGATGAGCTCAATGCAGGCAGCCAGGTCCATCCCAAAGTCAATGAACTCCCATTCAATTCCTTCCTTCTTGTACTCCTCCTGCTCCAGCACGAACATGTGGTGGTTGAAGAACTGTTGCAGTTTCTCATTGGTGAAGTTGATGCACAGCTGCTCCAGGCTGTTGAACTGCTCAGCACAAAGACAAGATTTATTTAAGATTAAGAACTGCCTGTATAGTTTTCTCCTGTGCACACAGAATCCCAGTTAAAACAAAACTTTTCAAAATGTTAAAACATTCTATTAACTATTTTTAAAGAGGTTGGGTTTTTTTTTTGTTCTTTGCTACTTGAATAATTTTTACATATATAATTTATTTTAAAATCAAATTCCAAAATGATTTGCTAGTCTTATCTCTATGAAGGTGCAATTTACATCACTTTTTTCTTTCATTACATAAATTTTCCCATTGCCCTTACGAAAAAAAAAATAGACATTGTCGGTGTTTGCCAGTCCTGGCTTGGAAATGTCTGTAGAACTTCTCTGTCTGCACTAAAGGCAGCCAATGCACACTTCCTGTTGAAATCACCCTTTGTCTCTTCAGAAGCAAAGGATATATATTGCTTTCTTTTTCCAAAGCCTTGGTACAATTTTGTGTGAGACTTAAGTACACTTTTCTCTTCCTATGCTCTGTCATATTATATCTTCAGTATTTGTGTGCTATTTACCAATCCATTTTTTAAATAATAAGTTTGAATTATTGAAAGCTACAACATTTGTGCTAATTATATAAAAGGCAACTGCATCTTCCTTGTGTATCACATAAAGCTATTACATGCAGATGCATTGAAACTCATGGATTATGCTGGAGAAAAAGCAGTAACATATACAAGGAAGGAAAGCCTTTCCGGAAAATAAAAAATAAACTTTTTCCAAAAAATGCAAAACTTCATCTGAAATTGCAAGTGAATGGAATGTGTTCAAAAAACCCCACCATAATTCTCCAGTTTTTCCTGAGCCCTAATTGCCTTTGCAAGATTTTACTATAATTTCAGTGGTACTTACATCAAAGATCTCAAAGCCAGCAATGTCCAGGACACCAATGAAGTACTGTCTGGGCTGCTTGGTATCCAGCTGTTGGTTGATGCGAACAACCATCCACAGGAACATCTTCTCGTAGACAGCTTTTGCCAGGGCACCAACTGCATTGTTCACCTAGAAGAATGGAGCAGAAGGAAAAGAGTACCCAGAGCGAGAGAGTAAATCAAGTCAGAGGTTCCCAGTCATCAGCTGGTGGTTACCTGCTGCACCGTTTGACCCTTGGTCACATATTCATTCCCAACCTTGACTCGGGGGTAGCACAGGGCCTTGAGCAGATCTGCTGAGTTCAGACCCATCAAGTAGGCGGCCTTGTCAGCAACTATACACAAAGAAAGAGGGAGACAGTGACAGAGGAATGATCACTGAAAGTGGACATCCTCTAAGATGTAGCTGTACGTTTCATCACTGCAATATTGTGCTTGCTTGAACGGAAATTTAGAAGTTTGAATATTATGGAAGCTGAGACTTATGTCTTTATGAAAGTAAATTAGAGCAAGATAACTGAAAGCCAACTGCCAGTTATGTAACTGTTTCTGTTATTGGAAGCTCTAGATTTCGTTAATACCTTCTGTGCCATCAGGCTCTGCCTGCTCCTCTCGTTGTTTCTGCTTGAACTTCAGGTTGCCATAGTGCATGACAGCCCCTGTCAGCTTGTAAATAGCTGTTTTCTCATCAGTAGTGAAGCCCAGGATGTCAATGGCACTCTGGGAAGAGAATCAGTCAAACAAACCTCTGGGCCATTAAATCAAACTTTCACCATACCAGTATGGTCTGTGTCACTTACATCTGTGGCCATGAGCTCCTCCTGGTCGTTAATGCTGGGAACAGTGATCTCTCCTTGACTCACAAAGTGATAGTCGTATGGGTTGGTGGTAATCAGGAGCATGTCTGAAGGAGGAATAGGACATATCTGGGCATAGGAACGAAGATGAATGTCAAACACGATGAGTTTCCATCAAACAATTTATAATACTTCCTACCAATTAGCTCCGGCTTCTTGTTGGACATGATCTGATAGAATATGTGATAGCTTCTTTCTGCCTTGAGCTGGAAAGTGACTCTGGACTTCTCCAGCAGATCTGGCAAGGAAGGTAGAAAGAGTCAGGTCTGAGAAAATACATTGAGGTGGAAAAGGAGGAAGGAATTAGATCAAGTCAGGATGTGTCTTACAAGTTTCAATGTCAGCAGAAGCCAGTTTGCCTGTGGCTCCGAAGTGAATTCGAATGAATTTGCCCTTCAGAAGGGAAAGAAAAAAGGCATTTTGAAATTTCACTAAGACTGTAAGTATGTAACTTTACATTCTCTGCGGAAGACAGGATTTGAAACTAGAAATTATTTTGATTTCTTTTTCTTATTTTTCTTTTAAAAAGTGAAACAGAACAAAAAAAAAAATTCAGGAAATTCTCTAAGCTGGCAATAAAAAGGTAAATATCTACACCAAGTTATTATTAATGGATAACCCTGAGTCCAAAGGAACAAGAAAAGCACTAAGCAAGCCTTTTATTAGGTCATTCACGCCTCAACGCAAACAGATGGATATAGAAAAAGCCAAGAGGCAATTGCTTCATTTTTTAAATCAGATAAGATGCTGTGAAGGTGGATTTTGGTGGTATAAATGTTAAATTAGTTTTTTCAATCTTGCAGAAAAACAGCAGGCAACTATTATTTTCTACCTTGTGGGGACAAGAGCACCCAGAACATAGAACTTTAGGCTGAGACTGTGGATTGATATTATGATTTCTCAAGGATGTTCATAGCTTATCTATGTATGTATCTATGTATGTATCTATGTATGTAATATTTACAAATGGCTTTTTACATCAAAATGACCAAAAGGATATGTCATAGAATAGTTTGGTTTTTGATGGAAAGTCCTGAAAACATCTTTGTCCCTATCCCTTCCCAGATAACTTGTATCAAGATTGAAAGAATCAGATTAATAGATCTGCCCAGTTTTGTGTCTAAAACCCTGGAGATCAATATTTTTGCTGATCTGACACAGGCAATTTCCACCCTGTCTGTCTGTCTTTTCCTCCCTCCCTCCATCCTTTCCTCATATCCTTCTGCATTATCCTAATTTACACAAATTTGTATCTATAGTCTATATGACAGATACCAGGAATATGTATGTATATTTTTTCATAAATATTAAATAACATATATTTATACATATTTAAATGATCCCTCTTTGTAAATATTTCTTTACTGTACTACACTTTTAAAGTTTTATTATTAATTAGTCTAGTTGGACAGGTTTTACTTGACAAAAATATGAGGAAAATATTAGTTCAATGAAGGTCCCTTCCAACTCTATCCATTCTATGATTCTATGATTCTATGATTCTATGAATACAGCCATCTGACCACAACACTTCAGAAGTGACAGCTTCTGCTGTGACATGTTTGTTCACCTGTAAATGTCAGCTTCTCTGATCAACAACTTACAAAGCGCGAGGAGTTGTCATTCCTCACGGTCTTGGCGTTGCCAAAGGCCTCCAGCAGTGGGTTGGCGCTGATGATTTGATCCTCAAGCGTTCCCTGAAGGATTATAATTATTGCTGGTCATCCTCTCCAAAAATCACATCAGGAACAGGGGAAAGCATTGATTCAAGCCAACATCTATTAATTTACCTGCATTTTGCCTGATGGCTGCTCCTCCTTCTTCTTCTCCCCGCTCGCTGCAATTGTTGCAAAGTACTGGATGACACGTTTCGTGTTCACAGTCTTCCCTGCCCCGGATTCTCCGCTGTCAAACCAAGGAGAGAAGCAGAGAGCGTGTGGTCAGGCAGGAGGTCCCCTGGCACCTGGCAGCCCCGCTGTGACCCGAGCAGGGATGTACATACGTGATCAGGATCGACTGGTTCTCGCGATCTGTGAAAGAGACCAAAACAAAGATGGTGTTACCAGCATTCTTGAGTAATACAGAACACAACATGTGTGATAAATACAAGCAGTGCTTTTAGAGAGCCTATGTATTGTACGCAAAGGGCTGGAGTTCTCTAAGTCTGGATTTCTTCAATCTTTTTTTCACCTCTGAGTTATTCATTTACATTCCGTTTTGGGTCATTGAAAGAGGATATTTCTTCTTAGTGTAACCTATTTCTCATATCAGTCTCTGAAATGAATTGTGATGCCAGAATGCCTGTTATTTAACAGTGACTTCAAGAAGTTTACAGGATTCTGTGCCTCAGAGCAGTCTGTAATAGACATTGGAAGATTTTGCTATGAAAAAACTCCCTGTAGAATCCACAAAGATTAATATCAAAATTCTTGTGTGCCTTTTTAAGGTCCTAGCAAGTATAACTAACTCCTTATACATCAGTGAGACATCAAACAATTTAAGAAGTTGATAGCAGTTTGTTACTGTTTCCCTTTAACAAAATACTGTATGGGAGGTCTAATTAATTAGGTCTCATCTCTAAGTAGCAAGGGGTTGTAGCCACTAATTGTATGGGTCAAAAGAATCTCTCCCTTACCTAACTCATTTGTAGAAGTGTAGAGATTTAATCAACCTTGGAAATGTTTAAACAAGACAAGTTTTTTTCCTCCTTTTCTTACTTTTCCTTTTCACCAGTGAATTCAAAGGAACAAATTCTTTATGAGGTGGGAAATTCTGTGAGTATTTTGTTGTTTTGTTTTGGGGGTTTTTTTTGTTTCAGATTGTTTCTGTTAATTTTTTTTTTCTGGTGTGTTTTTTTGTTTTTGTTTTGGTTTTTTTCCTGTTTTTTAAAGGCACTAAGAGAAGGAAGAAAGAAGATGAGAAACATGATTAAAAGTGCTAAACTACTTGCTATTCATGAACCTGCTCTGGTGCTAAAAGTGAAAGTGGAAAAGGAGAAAAAAAAAGCCATTCAAATTTTTATTCAATTTTAAGTCAATATTCAGGGACTTTTTTTTTTAAATTACACAATATTATTATTCTGTAATGTTCAGTAATTCCTTGTGGAGTCATAAAACAATGGTAGATGTATGAACATCAAATCATTGATTCCTTCTGCATATTTCAGTTTTGGTGTACAGAATTCTAGTCTTTTCTTGTCATGTAACTTTCATGGCTAAGAAGCAAATCCATAACACAAGAATATTAACTAACAGCTAATTTGAAATTAAGGCATTTATCATTGTTTCCAGAGGGTGCAACTTTGCTGGGATTCTGGCTCTTGTTCTCTCCCAAGAAGCAGTAAATATCAAAATAAAACTTGAAATCAGATCATTTGCTTTTTCAAACTATGTCTTCATGAAGCCAAACCAGCTAGAAATTAACATACAATACAGTTTGGGGAGAAATTAATTAAATTGTTCAGAGTTCTATTAATATTTTCTGTCACATTCTGAGCAAATCAGATCTTAGTAATAGGTAGGGGAGAATACTTGTTTCACGTGACTCAATTAATTATATTAATGACTCTTTACTGTAGATTTTTCAGTACTCTTGTCTGCATGCTATCAATTAGAGTTTTAAAAATGATTAGGACAGAACTCTGTCTCATGCATATCAGCAACTATAAAAAAAGTTAATTAAAAGGTGCACGCTGAGTTTTACATATCTACACATGCACTTTTTTTAAAAACAAAAAACAAATGTTATATTGCCATGAGGATGCTGCTATTGTCTCACCAGTCAGCATGAACTGATAGGCGTTGTCAGAGATGGAGAAGATGTGTGGAGGGGCCTCCTGGCGCTTCTTGCCTCGGTAGGCCAACACCACCTCCGGGTTGTACACCGGCAGCCACTTGTAGGGGTTGACGGTGACACAGAAGAGACCCGAGTAGGTCTGCGAGGAAGGGACACAGCACGTTGGCTTCCACTTAGCCCAGCAGAGCAGTTCCTCCCAGCCGCCCAAAGGAAGAGTGCTGCTGGTACTTACGTAGATCATCCAGGCTGCATAACGCTCTTTGAGGTTGTACAGCACAGCGGGTTCGTGGAGGTGGGTCATCATGGCCATGTCCTCGATTTTATCGTACTTGGGAGGGTTCATGGCGAAGATTTGATCTTCCTTCACAGTCAGGCTCTGTCAGACGAAGAAAGAGATGCATGCATGTCAGTTAAGAGCCCAGAGTGGGAATTTAGTGCTGTTTGTAAATCTTGCATTTTGCCCACCTCTCCAGCTTCAGTCTTGACAGTGACCTTCCCTCCTTCTTTGCTCTGGATTGTGCTTTTCACATAGGATTCCTTAGCATGCACCACAAAGACAGATGTCTTGGCATCGAAAGGCTTGTTCTGGGCCTCGATTCTCTCCTTTTCTGACTTTCGGAGGTAAGGAGCTGCCGCCCCAAAGATGGCCATCTCGGAGTCTGACGACATGGCTGCAGTTTATTGAGTGCAGCACTGCACGGTGCCTAAATGGAGAAACACACTACAGTGCCTGCTGCAGGAAGAAATTTAGTTATGCTACACACCTGACCCTCTGTAGTGTTCTACTTGGCCTGTTCTTATGGTCTCCCTTTCTGTCTTATTTGGTTTTCACCCTAGATATCCTTTAATTTATTTAGATCCTAAAGAAGATAGGTATATTTAATTTTGTTTATTTTAACTTTATCTCCCTTATTCCAGTTTAGATGTTCAGTTCTTTAGATCTAGCAATGTTTAGCAGACTGTACAGAAAAAAATTGGATTGATTGGCACAGTCTAAAAATTTTCTAAATGAAACAGCAGAGATACCAAGGTATGTCACCTTGTTGAAATTATGAAAGCCCTCTTGTATCCTTTCTTCCTTGCACATTTTAAACCATGTAATTTGTATTGACTATAGAGATGGAGCAGCAAAAGAAAAAAGATGTGGAATAAGCACATGTGTGAATTGTCTATGCTAAGATTTTTCCTGAGTTAGAAAACAGATTTTTAGCTTCTCCAGTTGTTCTGTCTTTTCCAGCTCAAGCTGATCCTTTAAGATTAATTTGCACCGAAAGAGGAAAACACTCGAGTATTTTCCTGTGTTCTGTGTTGTTCACTCGTCTTTACTGGATTGCTGTTTACAGGCAATCTTCTGTTAGCAGTTCTGTGTGGTAAGAGGTCAACTATTTCCCAGCAGGTACCAAACCAATGTGTCCAACGCAGTTATGAAGGGAAATTTGCAGACAGCACAGCTCAGGTAGAATTGTACTGCACTAGTATGCATAGAGGTAAAGGGATATGGGAAGTGCCCATACAGCTGCATTAAAAGAACATCTTGGAGACTCTATTCCTATGGAGTAGGGAAATCAGAGTCTTACCTCTTGTGATACCAACTGGCTCTCAGGCTGGAAGCTGGTCAATACTGAAAAACAGAAATTACAACTTCCTTCTTATTTATTTTTGCACAGAATGACAAGGATAAGCCACAGGGCAAAAATATGCCAGCGACTTGAAAGCAGAAAGCAAATCTATTGATACAGACAGTCCTTTGAGGAAAGCAGTTCCACAGGCAGCAGACACGCAGTGGGAATCTGCCAGCACCCAGCCCTTCATACTCTTACCTTGAAGCTTTCCGTGGAGACAGAACAGGCTTGTCCTATCAGCACTTTTATAGGTTCTGGTCTGCACATATAACTCCCTCCTCCTCTTTCTTAGGTCAAAAAATTTTTGGCAAAGTATTGTCTGGCAAACTTGACTGAGTGCATGATTCCTATTCGTGCTTGTGGATATATTTAGAAATATTTGAAGTCTTACTAGCTATGTGAATAAATCTCCTATAAATATTTGACTAGGAATCTGAAAGGAGGAAGTGCTGTCCAGCAAATAGAGTAGGATACCAGGACCTGGAATTGTTGGCTTCGCTTTTCCTGACTCCTGAATTGCTATTTGACATATAAGATTTGTGTGCCTCAAGACTCAGCAGTGGTGAGAAGGACTACTATTACAAAGAGCTTTGGGGAGATTCTATTCTGAAATATTACGTAAATAAAAAATAGGAACGATCTAGTATAGTCTAATTACAAAAGTCTGGACAACTGTATCATGCTTGTTTTACTGCACCTATTGACAACTCCTTAGCTTTTTGCTGGCTGCTTTCAAAAGATCAGAAAAGACTGTTTATCCCCCTTGATTCATACATGTAACTACATCTTCTACCTTCTTCCAGTTGGCTACAATTTGAGATTGGATTTTAAAGGTAGTGTTTTGCTATTCTCCGTATCTGGCTGTGCTGGTTTGCTCAGCCGTCTGTCTAGCAGAAGTTTCGGTAAGGTTAGACTAGCAGAGATTACTGGCATTTTGCATCGTTTGTCTTTTAGGATTGTTGGCATTTTTAACTCCCCAGCTCGCTGCTGTTGAGGAAACCTTAGACAGTGGCTATAGTTAGCAAATGCAAGAATGGGGTATATATCACAAACACACCTCCTCCAGCCTTCCTAAGCACAAACACAAACTCCACAGAAATTTATAGAACTTCTGGGAGGCTTTGGGTCTTCACATGTTTAACCTGTGGATGTAGACACGACTTTTTTTTTTCCCCATAGCAATCCAGTGCAAATCCTAGATATTCTAAGTAGATTTATTCTGCTAGAAGACTCGTCCAACAGAAAGTATTAAGGAAGTTTTTTCTTAATCTTAAAATGCCTTGTCATTTCTAAAACAAACAACAGAAACAATCATTACTTTAAGCAAAATTCACAAAGGTTCTGGATGCTGTTTACATAGAGGAAGAAGAGCACTTGACTTGTTCCAATAAATCAATGACATTGCATTGTGTCTTCACACATGCAAGTTGTTTATCTATGTACAAATAAGTTTAGCTGTGCAGATAGCTTTTAAACTAAGCATGGTAGTTCTCAGTGACGATGAACGTTATGTAAACCTGGGAAGAGAGCATTAATTAATTGGGAAAAAAAAGGCACTCACAGGCCTTTTAGCAATTCATAGAGAATTTTAAGGATATGGCCACTTTAGGGAATATGGTGTGGCCATATCCTCTGGTGCTACAGATAGACTTCAGACAGCAGAAAAATTATGTCATATCTTGTGGGAAGGGTATAGGGGAAAAAGGCAAAAGTAGAACACTAGGTGGTCTATATAACAACAGTTTGAGACTGTTGAGGTGTCTGGGAATACCTTCTGGGTCCTGCAGAGCTATCATTTCCTTTGCAAAGAGCTAGGTATGATCTGTCATTTGAAGTTTTACGTGGAGCTAGGATGATGTGCTGTGATTCTGTGCCATATTTTGAAGGCTCATGCTCTCTGTCAAAATTCTGGAAGGTGAAGCACTGTAAGAAGGGTCAGAGAGGATGTCCAGTCTTCTCAACTCTCTGCTTTAAAGAACTTTTATATGCTTCCAACATTGCGCGTACAACTGAAACATATGAGAACAAGTATTCTTTTATAAGTCTGACAATGTCTTTCTGAACAACAAATGTAGAGATTTTACAGTTTCTGTATGAAAAATAAGTACTTGGAGAAATGTCATTGAAGAAAATGGAAAGGTCCTATTCCTCCTCTAGGATGGAAAACAGGATAAAGGAAGAGAAAGAAAGGATAGATTCCCCCCTCTTCTTCTAATGCATTATATAATTGACTTGACTCTTTGTTATATGACACATGAAATTAACCTCAAGTTGTATCTGTAGTTTTTTTTATAAACTTGTCTCTGACTGTTGACTTAGTGACTTCCAAGTTGTGCAGGAACTGAAAGCTTAGCAGCTTAAATTCATATAGCTTAGCAGCTTAAATTCATATAGCTGTAAGAAACCTCTCATCCTTTTAATTCTGATTAAGGCTGTCTGTCAACCTTGCAACATCCACTTTTAGAGTTGTTACTGTATTTATGTGTCTAGTAGTAGCTGCAAGATCATTCTTTATATTTCATCTTCGTTCTTGGGTCCTCTGCACGCATTAATTAAAGAGGGTGGCTTGGATTCCCGTACACTAGTTCAAAGATCACATATGCAGTATATCATCTTCTCTGTCAGTTTGGCATCTTGTATTTTGTTTCACCTCTTAGGGTAATGGGAACCATCTGGGAGGGCAACAGATTCGAGAGGGAAAGACAGATGACTTGTTTTTCTGTTCCTTGTGTCTTTAGCTTTCCTTGCTAGAAACCTGATGATAAAGGACCACCTTCTACAATGTGTGACTTTCTTCTGCCTAGGTCAGATAGTTCAGTTCACACATACCAGGTCCCAAAGCCATCCTGAGGCCCTGAGTTGCAGATTAACTTGCCTTTCCATCTAGCTTGGAAAAATGAGAATGGGAAAACTCTATTAGTCTAGAAAGAGGTTCTATCCATTACTTGTCTGGAAAGGGGACTTGTCAAGGCAGAAGAACTTCTCACTTTGCTGTATAAGAGATGAAGTGCTTCTCTTACCCCTATCCTGATCCTTAGCCTAAAGGAGGTTCAGGATAAAGAGCAGAAAGTGAGCTGTTCCTCCTTTGCATAGGACAATCTGGCCTAAAGCACCCCGTTCCGTCTGCTGAGTGAGACTGATTCTGCCTGGGATGTTAACACCACAGCAAAGGAAGACAGTCACAGAAGGCATCTCCAGTCCCAGCCAGGAAACACTGCTCTGCTCTTCAATATAAAATTTCCTCTTCCTGAGGAGACTCTTAGAGAAGGAAGGCCATGATCAGATAAAGACTTTCCTAAACATGGTCACTACCTCACTCTCAGCGCTCTCCAGGTCTAAAAGTGTTGGTGGTATGGAAAGGCACAACTGTAAAAAGTCGGTTTTGGAATTTTTCAAGCTCAAGCATCTCTCTTATTTTGGTGGTGCATTAATGTTTTTTTTTCCCACAACCAACAACAAGAAGATGCAATAGAGAATGAATAAGTACTGTGGCAATAGTAGAAAACATCATAATGCAAGTACCTGTAGGATCTAAGTCAAAGCTGACTGGATCCATAGTATACCCTCAAATTTGGGTTTTTATTGCTTGCAGTAATCTCTGTAATCTTCAATGTCTGGAAAAGAAGAAACCAAGTTATTATTACCAAAAAAAAGTAACAATCAAATGTTCTGTCAATTTTCTGAATAATTTTTCATGTTTGAGACATTCTCACATTCTCATTAAGACCTTTTACAGAATTTGTTAAACTAGGATGGTATAGTGTCAACTTGCAGCTTCCTTCAATCTGATGGTGACACTCTTCCTAATGTAGCCTACTAAATGGTTTGTTTCCTTCACAATAAGGGTGCACTGCTGGCTTCTATTCTCATTTGTCATCTGAAGGTTTGCCAAGGATGTACTCCGTATTATCGTTGTCCAAGGTGCTGATTAAAACGAACAATAGGGACCACACTTGTGCTTATTATTAACAGCTAACTGCATATCATGCCATTCATCACTATTCTTTGAACTCAATTTTCAACAAACCTAACAGACCTTCTATCCAATGCATTCTTATGAATGAGATTGCTTAGGATACAATGTCCAAATCATTACTAAAGTTCACTTCTTTTTTTCCCTTATCCCTCTATCTATTTATTTAATCATAGAAGCACAATTCTTTTTCCTTCCTTCTTTTCTTAACTTCACTACATGTCCTGTAACTTTTGAGGGCTTCTTAAGTTTTTAAAAGTTACAGAGAGGAAAAAGAGAAATAGAGTAAAAAATACTTAGAAAAGAATTTAAAAAACCCCTTCTCTACTCATTCTCCCTATGTCCCAATGATTGTGAGAAAAAAGAAAAGAGGAGGAAGAGGGGAAAATATACCAACCAACCATTCAGTTTCAAAGTTAAAGTAATTTATAAATTATTAATGAAACTACTTTTAATCTAGCCAGCACATTGTATTGTTTTTCAGGTTGTTCAGGTCACCTTGGATCTAGAAGAATGAAATTCACATAGACTGGCACAACTACATGGTTTATCACATTTTCTGGTTAATTTTCATTTTATCATGTTCTGTTTCCTAAAAATATGATTTAAGTGATTTTCATCTTGCAGAGATAAAATGATTAAACAGATAAGTCATAACTGAAATAATAAAAAAGTTTGTAACTTAAATTTTCTTGGAGTTGCAACTACAGTTTATAGTATTGCATGGAATAAGCAGGAGTTTGGACTTTGTTCCAGATTTGCCAATCTCAGTGACCTGTTGCAGCACTTGAATGCCCTCAATGCCCTCAATGTGAAATTATTTTTTTTAATGTTTAAATGGGATTTCCTATGTTTCAATTCATGCTTGTTGCCACTTGTCACAGCATACCCCAGAGAAAAGTCATTGTGATATTGTCTGATAAGGTGTTGATCTCGGACTCCCGTCCTCAACAAGGACAAGAGGAGACAATAGGATGGAAAAGCTCATGGGTCAAGATAAAGACAGGGAGACTGCTTACCAGTTACTGTCACAGACCCAACTTGAGAAAAATTATTTAATTTTTGCCAATTAAATTAGATTTACTTAGTGTGAAACAAGGACAGAAATTAAAACAATACATTCTTCCCAACACTTCCCAGACTCAACTTCACTTCGTCATTCCTGGCTCATCCCTCTGCAGCTCCAAGTGGTGTAGGTAGACGGGGAATGGAGGGTAGGAGTCAGTCCATTACAATTCCTCTCTGTTGCTCCTTCCTCTTCATACTTTTTCCTTACTCTAGCATAGGCTCTCCACAGGCTGCAGTTGCTGCACGAAGTTTCCACCTGCTCCAGTGTGGGGTGCTTCAGGAACTGCAGTGTGCATATCTACTCCACTGTAGTCATCTCCACGGATTGCAGGGGAATCTCTGCCCCAGTGCCTGGAGCATCTCCTCCCCCTCCTCCTTCTCTGATATTATGGCACACAGGATCAAAAGTGTAAAAAGGCTCGCTAAGGCCAAGTTGAACAACAGACACTGCTCTTTTCCTATTCACTAAGCTAGCAATTTCATCGCAGAAGGCTATTACGTTGACTGGGTATTTTTTCTCTTGCTGAGTACTCCAAATGATCTTCTTGTCCTTCAAGGTATATGAGAATAGTTTCCATAAAGATTTGCATCTGTTTCCCCAGAATCAAGGAGCAGCTGGTTGGCATGTAGTTTGCACCTTCCTGTCGTTCCTGAGGATAGAAGTGACATTTGCGCTCTTCCAGTCCTCAGGAACCTCGTGAGTCATCATGACCTTTCAAAGATAATCAATAATTACTTTGTAATGACATCAGCCAACTCCCTCAGCACTTATGTATGTGTCCCATCAGGTCACAGGGATTTGACTGTGTCTGAATTATTTAATTACTGTCTAATTTGATTCTACTCTACTGAAGATATGTCTTCATTGTTCCACACTTTCCCACTGGGCTTAAGATTCTGAGATTTCTGAAGACGTATTTTACCTGTGAAAATGAAAGTGAAAGAAGGCTTTCAGTATCTTGACCTTGTCTATGTTCCCTGCCACCATGTACCCTGCCCTAATAATCAGAGGACCCACATTTTCTCCAGTCATCTTTTTGCTGATGATGTATCTGTAGAAGTTCTTCTTGCTCTTCACATCCCTTTGCCAGATTCAACTTGAGATAGGTTTTGACTTTCCTAACCCCGTTCCTGCATTCATAAACTGTATTTATATTCCTCCTGGGACACATGATGTTGTTTCCACCTCTTGAATGCCTCCTCTTTTCTGTTTGATTTTAGTCAGGGGTTCCTTGCTCATCCATGCCACTACCACTTTTCTCTGACTTCCTGCATATCAAGATGAACCAGTCTTTAGTTTGGAGGAGGCGATCCTTGAAGATCACCCAGCTCTTCTGGACCCTTCTTCTGTTCAGGACAGTCTCCCACGGGATTTTTCCAAGTAGATCCTTGAACAGGTGAAAGTCTGCTCTTTTGAAAGTCAGAGTTATGATCCCACAATTTGCTTTTTTTCCCTCCTCCTAGGCTCCTGAATACCAGCATCTCATAGTCACTGCAGCCAGAACGGCTCCCAAACTTCAGATCCCATTCTTCCTAGTTTCTAAGTTTTAAAGAGTGCATTATTAGAAAGATTATATGAAAACAGAATAATATGTGAAAGGGCACAATTAGTCACTGGTGACCTCTTTCCCTTGAGACTCGCTGGCTATTACCCGACTGCATTCCCTGGAGTCAGTTTGGGACATCAATGCTCACAAGTGTGAGCCATTTGCAGGTCAGTGTTCTTTGCTCACTGTCCCTCACAGCAGGTCCATGCTGGTGGCCATCCTGTTAACTGAAGCTGGCCACAAATAGTCTTCACAGCTCCTTCAAAGTTACCCTTTAACAGCTCTACATCTTCTTCTGATACCCCCTCTTCAGCATGACCACAGGTAGTCCTTACTGAAGAAACTTTCCAAATAGTCCTATGTCCCTTCTTTGTCCAGGCTTCCTTTACTCAAGGTTATAACTTATTGCTGTATATGAAATGACTGTTGACACTGGATGTATTTTCCCCTTGTTCTTACAGCAGATTGTGGAGAGGTCACAGCAAATCTGACAATCACTGAATGGGAGAAGCAGCCTACTAGGATGTAAAGGATATGTGAGATTTATTCATAAAATCTTTGGGCTTCTGATCTGTCTGTTTCTGGATTTTTTTGTGTTCTTACAAACTGTTCTTCATAGTAGGATCAGGTTTGGGGTTATCATAGTCCTATAAAAGTATTGATTTCATCCTCTTCAAAAAAAAAGATTTGTGCAGATCAGCTGCAAAGTTATGATCAGTTCAGGCTCTTGGCATATTCAGTATTTTGATATAGCAGAGATATACTGCAAAATATGGAAATCACAACACAAATGTAACATAGCAATTATAATATACAATTGAAGCACAATACAAACATTCCCATTATGTCTCTAAGATGCTCACCATCATGGTATTGGCCATCCCCAGTCACCAGGAAGGAATATGTGAGTTGAAGCCAGCCCAGGAGACAGGATTATACTTTCTACTGGTTGTTTTAAGGAAAATCATTTACATAAACAGTTGTGCCACTCAACTGATACAGCTATTTAAAACAAAGGTCCCCTTTGGGTTGAGATAAGTTCAGCTCCCTGTACGATAGCTGTGATCACTTGCTACATTCTTTTCTGAGCTTCTTGAGCACCTCATCCTTGCCTGCCATCTCTGAGCCTTCTATTGTGGGGGTTTTTGGTTGTTCACACAGACTGTTGCTTCAATTTATGTTATTGAATTGTATGTTATTATGTTATTGTATTGTATGCTTCTATTCAGAAGGACTTTGACAGGCTGGAGAAATGGGAAGATAGGAATCTCATGACTTTCAACAAAGGGAAATGCAAATAATGTGCACAGGTTAGTGTCAGGTAAGTACAATTCAAGGGAAACTGACAATCCTGGGAGAGAGGAGGGGTGTATGTTTTTGTGTATTTTAACCCAACCCCCCCCCCCAAACAAAACGCGAAAAGTGTTCCTGCAAAAGAGAAGGTGATTATGAACAGAAATGCAGAATGGCCTCTGAAATTTACAATAGGATTGCACTCAGTCTGTGAATCTACATGTCATATCTAATCAAAATTCAGTTAAACATGCAGAGGGACAGTCCTGAAAGAGCCAGCGATCTTTGGATACAAAAAGAAAAACAAGTAGGATCCTGCCAACAATTGACTTTCTGCCATTTCTGTTTCCATCTATGCAGGGTTGGACAGCATTGGCACTAGAAGAAAACACAGCACAGCCAAAAAGAAGTGTTGATTGAAAGCTGTCTCTGGGTATAGAATATCCTGCACAGCAATGCCGTGTGAGCAAGGCTCTGCAGTGCTGACATTCCCTGCAGAGGAGGGGGGATTTGGGTATGCTGAAAATAGATCCTTCTTGAGATGGAGATCAGGCAGCTGCCTCACTTTCTGCCAGCTCCGAAGATATGATTTCCCTTCCCCAGTACTGAGAGGAGCCAGGAAGGATAGACAGGTAATTTCAGCAGTTCACATAAAATCAAGTTGAAATATCTCAAAATTCTCAGTTTATGGCCTGCCTCTTCCCCCAAGAGAAATTATCTTCTCCCTCTTCATTCTCCTGTGGAGGTAACTTTTACATTTCAAGTGGGAATAACCGATATGAACAATGCACTATTCTGAAGGGAGCATTTACTCATAACCAATACAATCTTCACACTGCTGTCCTCATCCAGTATTGCCCACTGATTTTAAGGTAGCACATTAGACAAAACCAGAAAAGTCAGCATTACTGTAATACTTGAAAAAAATTTGTGAGGGTTAATGACACGTAGGTGCAATACGATAACTTGTGCACGCCCTAGTATGCCCACAGTAATACTTTCTGTAACTGTAAAATTCTCACTGAGGAATTTTGGTGTTTGGGCTCTGGTTTATATTAAGCTCTCTTTGGTTAAGGCATGCCACTGTCCATGTCACTAACAGAGATGTTAAACAGTGCCAGTCTCAATACCAGCTCCTGAGGAACACCACTCGTCACTGGTCTCAGCTTAGACATCGAGCCATTGACCACCGCTCTCTGAATGCAACCATCCAGCCAATTCCTTATCCACTGAGTGGTCCATCTGTCAAGTCCATGTCTCTACAATTTAGAGACAAGGATGTCATGTGGGATAGCGTCAAATGCTTTGCACAAGCCCAGGTAGATAATGTCAGTTGCTCTTCCCTTATCCACCAACACTCTAATGCAGTCGTAGAAGGCCACCAAATTGGTCAGGTGTGATTTACCCTTAGTGAAGCCATGTTGGCTGTCACCAATCACCTCCTTACGTTCCGTGTGCCTTAGCACAGTTTCCAGGAGGATCTACTCCATGAGTTTGCCAGGCACAAGGGTGAGACTGTCTGGCTTATAGTTTCCCAGGTCTTCCTTTTTTTTTTTCCTTTTTATGCTTCCTATGTTATTAACATAGGTTTAACTCATAATATCTATGAGAAAGGCAAAGTGTCTGCATCAAGGAATGGAACATCTTGATCCTGACCATCAGAACACTCTCCATGGAGGAGTCAGTGATCCACATCACAGTTCACCTGAGCATGCCCAGGCTCGTGTTGCACTGTGCTGCCCATCCAGCATGGCCTTCGGGCTGGTCTGTGCTGCACAAATCCCTTGGCTGCAGTGCATGTTCAACCAGATCATTGTAACCGAGGACCTGGTAGGCAGCTCCCTCTCGGTACTGGTGATTACGCCACCTGCATGGACTTGCCTGTATCTAAAAGCGCAAAAAGAGGTTCTCATCTGAACATCCTTTACAAGCAGAATTGGGGTTTTTTTTTGTAAGAAAATTGTAGCAGCACAAATGATCTGAAAATAAGGAACCCCTCCACAGATGGGATCTGTGCAGTGTACCATGGGAAAATCCATCCTGAGTCTTTCTGATGCGGCATGAACACGAGGTGCCTAACATTTGAAGGGATATAAGATTTACTCAGCATCTCTGTTTCTCTTTTTGTTCTATCTTATTCAAGTGGCTATTTTATTAAGCCATTTGTTGTTGGACCTTTCTTATTGAGATCCAGAAAGAAACCTGCATTGATTATCTGCTCCTGCCCTTGCCTTGCAATACACCACTGGATACTGAGATCTGGCAGCTTGTTCACACCTTTTCACACCAGGCCATGACTGCATTGTGAAAGTCCTCCTTTTCGGGGCTAATTAGAAAGAGCATGTTCTTTTCTCAGGGGCACAAATAACTATCTAAAAAAGTTTTCTTTCTAAGAATATTTCCATTACTCTTAAAACCAAAGTGTGCTAGGACAATTTACTTAACTGCTTTTCCAACCTCTGGTGGAAGTGAGTTATTGTATTAGGAAGTGGCAGTAGGATGAAACGGTCTAGTCTTAGGGCCACCAAGATGATCAGGGGATGGGAAGGCAGAATGTGTAAAGAAAAGCTAAAATAAATGAGTTTCTTCAATCTGATGAAGAGAAGGCTGAAAGAAGATCTGAACTGATAGCTACTCATCTGATATGATGAGAAATGGTGGACACAAGCTGGAACATCTTACATCTGCTGGCTATCTCCCCTCCAACTTGAAGGGTCCAAGGCTGACTGGGCACTTTCAAGTGCTGAAGGACATTTCAAATGCCTGTGCCAGATGACACTGAATGCTCTTTCCAGTGGGAGGTATTCCTGTGAGGTGCTTGAAAATATCTCTCATTTTGATTCACCTTTGTGTTGAAGAAATTAAAAAGTTGTCTGTCTCCCCAGTGTGTGATGTTCTCCTCAAAATGAACTTGCCTGTACTGGGGAAACCCAGCAGAGCCTGATTTGGTATGGAAATCTCCTGGCTCAGCAATTCCAATACAAACACATTTCTGAGGACCCCAGTGAATGGTTATTGATAGCACCGCTCTCAGGGGTTAGGTTTCAGAAGAAAGAATCTAATTTTTCGCTGACGTTGTAAAATTTGAGGGGGAGGTTAGAGCTCTGTGGGGAGTAAATTAAGCATTGGGATCCACCAGCTGCACAGGGAATATGATCTGGGACAAATATAAGAACTTGTGGATTTATGCATTTGTTTTAGATGTTATAAGTTCATTTAAAGTGATGGTTCTCCTTACAGCCATACTCACATATGCCTGTCCCACACCATTTCTGGTGTTCTAATGTTTCTCTTCTGGATTGGCCCTGCTGTTGCTGAGCAGAGTCTGAAGCCTTCCTGGGAGAGAATCTCTGGGCAAACATGTAGGCAAACTATTTTTTCCTTAGAGAAATATGGACACTGTTGACCATGACTACGTTCACTCCTTTTTTCTGTTTCATCATCCCAGTTCTCACATAAGTATATGAAACAACATTCATAGCTCTCTCTGGTAAGAAAATAGGTTCCTGCATGTTAGAGAGTAAACATTTTCCTTTCCTTATGTGATAAAATTGTTCTACAGAGAGAGATTTCTCCACTGCTGCTTTTGCACTGGGTGGACACTGTTCTCTGTGTGGTGCAACAGGAGAGAGGTCTCCTATGTGGCATCAGATTTCCATAGGGAACCAGAGTCATAATGCATCGGACTCCTGAGAAACGTCCTCAGCAGCATCTCTGTCCTCTGCGTCTTCAATATCGGGGGTCTTAAGAGGTACTAATTCAGAAAAACTATGGGTGAAAGTTTTATTCCCTGTATCTCAATGTTATTGTGGAAGATTTCTCTTAGCAACCTACTTCATGCTCAAATGAGTTCTGTCCTCCTGTTCAGCCAGGAAGGTTACCTCAGTGCCAGAGAAAACAGCATCTTGCTCAGTGGTCCCAGAAGTATTGCAGAAAAGTAAGTTGTGTTATCAGCGACTTGACAATGCACTACAGGGACTGGAGAAGAGTGGTCTGTTGTTGACAGTGGCTTGCACTTTACCTCATGAGAAGGTGCTAGGCTTCCATCAGTTCACTCTTGCCAAAGCAGCAGTTCCCTCATGACCTCAGCTGAGATGTCCATGCAGCGGTCCTGCCAGCAGCAAAGGGCTTGTTAACATGCCCAGGAAACAATCCACACATGCAATGGCTACTTGGATTGTTTGGGAACACCCTGTAGTATGGCATCTACTAAACAGTGGATTATCTGCATGACAAGAAAGTTTGGCACCTAAGTGTTTGGCTTCCACATTATGCGAAGCATTCGTGCTGCTTGCAGCATGCTGCTGCCATGCAGTGCAGCGGGAGGGAGTCACGCACGTAGCAGGGAGCGCAGAGCCGGGACAGGGCACAGACTGGATGCTGATGCCAGCACAGCTTTGTGTTCTCAGAAAAAGGAAGGTAAAGGGAAGGGTTTGACCTTAAGGGTCAGAGGAGAAAACGCTGGAAAGGTGCTTCTTGGATTGTGACTGTCAAATTGCAGAGGGTAAAAAAGAGCCTTTCTTAGGCTATATATAAATGTGCAAGAGAGTGTGTGTATACGTAAGACCATGTGTCTCTGTGGCCATGATCAGCGGTTCCCCCACACCCCTGCATTTCCTATTGCCTTGAGCCAAATGCTGTGCCCTCTTCTGCTGGGAAATGTCCCAAATGAACAAGGCTGGCTGGCCTATGGCAAAAGGCTTTTACCAATAGTTCTCTCAGGAGTTATTGGTCGGACACCAATCATTTTAGTCTGTTCCTCTCCTTTTTATTTTTATCGATTTGCTTTCCATCAAGCTTCCTCCTTGTCAGCACTGAGCAAGTAACACATGTGGCTGATATAGAAAAGGAGCAGTGAGGTTTGTGTCTTCCCAGCCATGTCAGCCAGAGGAACTTTTCAAATATGCTCGTCATTCACTTGTTATCTCAGACACTGCCAGAATATCTTGAGCAGCAAAAGCCTTTGCAGCCCTGCCAGCTGAAGGGAGCCTGCTGGCAGGCTGGCTCTCTGGTAGGGAAATGCTCCTCTCTCCACCTCACAATGCTCAATACCTGACTGTCTTCTGTCTTGACAGCATTTTTCCTGATGGCTTTGTTCCAAAGGTGTTTCTTGTCAGGGAGCAGGGCTGAATCTGACAGTGTGACAGATGCAAGACAGCCACCGTGCCAAGCCCAGGTCCAACCAAGTAGCGAGGCTGAGCTGTGTTCCCAGAATAGTCTCATGCACACGGAGCACACATATGTGACACGTGTACATATATACACAGCTGGCCACACAGGTCAGCACAGATGAACTCACTCAGCACTCGCACAAATACAAACAAAACAAACAGCTTCATCCTATTCCCCTCTGACAGTTCAGGGTGAAGATCCGGTAGTGGCAATGTGGGCACACGTATGTGCAAGGTGAACACGCCTGTACCTGGGCATAAACACTCCGTGTGCTCAGCAGCTCTCCCTGATCCCAGTCTCCTGAGGCCACATGGTGTGTTCCTTGTGGCTTGTAAGCAGGCAGCTCTGGAAAATCTTCCAGAAGAGGGACTGGACAGATATGAGATGTCTGAAGGAATGGGAGGACTTTCCCTCTCTTCTTCAGGTAACTTCTGTCTGACTACCTACTGCCATTGCACAAAGCAATGTTTCACTGCAGATAGAATTTTTAGGGTGTGGTTCAATGTTTTCTCTTACAGTTTACATTGCTTTTCTTTTTTTTTTTTTCTACCTCATGCAAAATGCTGGCTTTCCCAGCTCCTTTGAGTTATACCTTGTTAAAACCTGCAGAAAGTTGCAGCCTGTGATTTTTCCAGAAGTGTTTT
>WHYT01016134.1:0-13285 GCA_009806455.1 Tetrax tetrax
GGGGGGCTGTGAGGGGAGCCGGGGGGCCTCGCTGGGTGGGTCATGGCTCATGGAGCCGCGGGGTTCCCGCGGCAGCCGGCGGCTGTTGGCCGCTTTCAGCCCGGGCTGGTACCGGTCGGTGGTTTGTGCTGGAGTCTGTAGAGCGGCCTGGCTTCTCCGTCCGCCTACACCAGTGTAATTCCTCCTGTGGATACCTCTTGCGTAATAAAGTGCGGGTTTTTGTTTTGTTTTTTTTTTTCTGCTTTAGCATATGGTGCCTCCAAACTGACAGGAGGCCGTATGGTTTTGGAAGCAGCTCGTGCTAAACTGGAAAAAAAAAAAACATTTATTTCAGAATAAGCATGCAAAGGAGAACATAGCAGTAAGCCTTACCAATAACTGTTGTAATTTCCTATATAGCAGGAAGATTCTGTGAGCGTTTTATGCCTGTATATTGAAAATAATACAGAATCACAGGAGGGTTTGGGTGGGAAGGGACCTTTCAAGGCCATCCAGTGCAACCCCCCTGCACGGAGCAGGGACATCTCCAACCGGATCAGGTCGCTCCCTGAAAAATTTAGGAAATATAGCCTTAATATTTCCTAGCCTGTTCCTGGTTTTGTTTTGTGGGGGGTTTTTTTTTGTTTTGTTTTTTTAAATGAGGTTCTTACTTCCTCTTCTGCACAAAGATGTGCAGAGTAGGTTTGGTAGTGCTGGTGGGCCAGGATGAGCATCCAGCAACGCCTAACCTGCCACGAAGGAAACGCGAGCCTCCTCATGCAGTCTGCCTTTGGCACTTGCGTTTCCCTTCTTTCTGCGTGCTGGAGGTCTCACTAATCTTGAAATCAAAAAAAAAAAAAAATCAGCAGAAATTATATATCATTAAGGGTGTAAAAGATACAATTTCTTTTGCCTTCCGTCTCCTGATCCTGTGGTGTGATCGAGGAGGAGAGCGAAGCCGGTAGTGTTTTTTTGACATTCACATGGTGCTGCTGCAGTGGAATGAGTCATCGCTCCTCTCTGCCACCACGCAGCAGCCTGTGTGCAGTTTTGCCAAGAACGAGCAAAAGTTTGCAGGGCACAGTTATTTCTAATCAACTGTTGTTAATTCCTTTTGTGTTCAGAAAAACAAGTGAACCGACCTGTCTCTAAAAGGCTATTAAAACTGCTAGTGATTGATGTAACTCGATGAGGGTGCGTGCAGCCCAGAACATAATTTTTAATGAAGTCGGCTTCCCTCCTCCACCCTGCACTGTTGCCCTAGAACCAAGCAAAACCTCCCTACTCTTTCCCTCCATCACGATAAGCAAAATGCTGACTGTTTTGTACGTCTTAAACATTTTGTGATCGCTAATAGTTAGGGCTCCTAACTGAATATAATGGAAGAGAAAATTAATCTAGAAATTGAGTATTTTTTATGGCAATTAGGAAGATGATGTCTTATTGCTTTAACTTCTGTAACCTCCTTTGTTGTTGCGCTGGATCATTTTTTTGTTGAGATAAATACAATATAGGATGGATCCATAGCATCAGCGTGTCATGCCATACCTCCTACAGAGGAGGTTCTGTAAACTATGCAATATTTAAAGAAAAAAAAAATATATATGTGAAGCAGAAAGAAGACCATGGACTAAACATTTTGTAAAGAATACATTTAACAAATGTGTCTGAAGGCTGAAGAGAGAAAGAAAAGGTTCTCCAAAACCAACTTGTAACGTCGTCTTCATTGTTCTCTTGTCCTCCCACTCTCGGAAATAGTAAGGTCTCAGTGAAAGAGGGCGGTGGTGCTTCCATTTCTGAAGGAAGACTCCTTCCTTTTGTAAGGTTTGCCTACAGTCCCTTTCAGATTATATAATCACCCCACCTTTAAAATTTTCAACTCTGGATTGTTTCTTAAGAAGATACTGCTTGCAAAGACAGGCAACTAGACAGACTGTTGTAAAGGTATTTTTCTGCCTGTCTTGTAACGTAATAGCTTTCAAGACCTAAATGGTGTTTTTCAGCACCATTGGGATTATCTATTACCTAGCAGCTGTAAGAATCCTGCAGATTTGGGTTGCAAAATTTATTATAAAATCTATTTTAGATAGAGCATGGTGTATAAATACTGTTGGTATGAAAGAAGTAGGATCAAGTAATACAGTTACAAAAGTGTGCTAATTGCATTGCATTTGTTTTGGGGGAGTATTTGCAGGCGTACATTGTGTGGCAATGCACAGCAGTGTCAGTGAAATCAGCATTTTAGATAGAAGTACATTTTATTTTCCGTAGTAGTTGCCTTTGCTGGGTTGGTGTGTGTGCAGGGGTTGGTGTGTGTGTGTTTGGTATGCAGGCAGTGAAATTGTTTAAAATACCGGTGGAAGTCTTCACGTGAATATAGGGCTTCAGATTGCTTTTAACTCACTTGCTTTATGTGTGCAGTTCTATTGTTCAGGGTTGTCCTACTTTAAACGCTGTATTCAGCATCCCACAAGAAATTAAGTTACCTGGCATATGGGTGTACAGGCAGGAGACATTTAGAATGGAGATAAGGAAATACTACTGCAGTGGAAAATCTGAGCTGACAGAATTTGTTTATTATTTTTCGTCCAAGCAAAGTTGTTCTTTGGCTTTTCAAAAATGAGCGAGCAGCTTTTGACCCTTTCTATACATCGGTGATTTTGCTGTAACAGCAAGAAAATTATTTTTCACAAGTTTACAAATACAAAAGGTGTTTCCCTGTGAAAGGCTGTAGCCTGGGAGTATTGAATGCTGTTCTGTGATCCTCTGATTTTTCTGAGTATCTTAGTTTTTGCTGCTCGTTTTCTACACAATATTCTGTATGTGCTTATTAGCAGAGAGCGAGGAGGAGGATGACAATGAAATGGAAGTTGAAGATCAAGATAGTAAAGAAGCTGAAAAGCCAAACATCATTAATTTTGATACCAGTTTGCCAACATCACATGTGGTATGTTCTTTATGTGTCATTCATTAAATACGTCTTGAAGAGGTTTTGTGTAATTCTGTTGTAATATCCTTAAGCCAAAGACCTAATTTTATTTTTATCCTTGTCTATCACCAAAACTTCTTATACTTCTGTCGTTTCCTTACTCCTCAGTATTTAGGTTCTGATATGGAAGAGTTTCATGGAAGAACAGTGCATGATGATGACAGCTGTCAGGTGATTCCAGTGTTGCCTCATGTGATGGTGATGTTGATTCCTGGACAGACGTTACCTCTTCAGCTTTTTCGCCCTCAAGAGGTTAGCATGGTGCGGAATTTAATTCAGAAAGACAGAACGTTTGCTGTTCTTGCATACAGGTAAAATACACGAGTGGGTTTACTGATGGTACGCAGCATGTGTTTTTAGGACAGTTTCTTTGGATACTACAGCAAAAGCAGATGATGGCATCAGTTCTGTGATGAATAACATAAGTTGTAGTTTGAAATTTTTTGACAAAAATTGTCTTCCAGTACATAATGAAAAAGTTTTCATGTCGTAGTGGGTAGCTGCTTGACAGTAGCACGTATGTGTCTAGAGAAACAGTAAACGATGATTTCCTTTCCTTGTTTGAGCATCCTCTTGATTTCAGCAACTAGTTGAATGCACTGCTCCATTTTGCTTAAAGAATAAGCCTTGGTCTGAAATGTGAAAATCAGATTCTTGTTTTGAGAACTGTATTGTTGTAAAGGTGCATTTGCTTGTTTTGTTTGTGAATTAACAAGCACAGACAAATGTTTCTCAATAGAGTTGAGAGACAGGAGGTGATAGAAAAACAGAAAAGATAAAGGCTAATCTGTGCCAAAAGAGGTTGGGAATATTCCTCCCTCTTCCCCAAATTTACTATGGTTTAATTACATAGGAGGTGGGAACAGTTGTTGGTAGAAAGTCAATCTAAAGACTTTTGTTACTTTCGGTATCTGTGTTTCAAATGCAGATACATTGATCCCTGTGTTCCCAGTATTTCACCTCTAGACCCTCAAATAAAACGAGGTCAACCAGCAAAACCCCCCCAACCAAACAAAACATTAGAAGTTGCTTTTAAAATGGAAAAAAAATAACGATTGCAGTGAGTTGAAGGTATTTTACCAAATTTACTTTTTTGGTGAGACTCATTGTGTACAGTCAGTGCAAGTAGACTAACTTGTGAAATCAGAATGAGCAATGCTGTTTGGAGGGTAGGTAACCTTTCTCATTCTATCACTTTTAGTAACGTACGGGAAAGGGAAGCACATTTTGGAACAACAGCAGAAATATATGCCTACAGAGAAGAGCAGGAGTATGGAATTGAAACTGTCAAAGTGAAAGCAATAGGAAGACAGAGGTTCAAGGTGCTGGAAATAAGAACCCAGTCAGATGGGTAAGAAAATAATGTATTTAATTTTACATAGTGCAAATCGTGCTTCACCAAAACATTTGCATTTTACTGCAGGTGTATCTGCCCTTTCAGTCACACAATTAACTGAGCAGTATAGATATGAATCCAATGCTTGATGAATAGCTTCTCTTCTTATTAAGGACTTCTGACATTTCCTGTTCCAAGACTCATGTTTTAGCTGTTCATAATTTTGCCGTAAAAATCTCTAAAGAATGTCTACCTGTAGGGTGATGTGTGTGTGAGAAAACATCTGGCAGAATCACTTTGTTTCTGAAGACTAAGTTGGGAATAAGGTGTTGATTTGCCTGCATCAGAAGTTCTAAAGCTTTATTTCAAAATCTCTCACATCCGTGTTTCAAACCAGATGTGAAGTGAGAGGATACAGTATCAAGTGTGTGCCTTCTCTTACCTCCTTGGTAGCAACCAGAGTCCCTTCCTTTGGAAAACTGTAACTTTCATTTTCTGCAAGGAGGCCTTTCTAGAGGTGCTCTACGTTGGATGTCTTCCACTTCATAACTTTATGTGCCGTTGCAGCTCTGAAAGGCTGGAGGCAAGATTCTGACAGTAGAGATGATAACAGTATGCTTGTCTATTTTTGTACTTGGAGTGATCTTTGGCTGCTGAGCCTCAACAGTGTGCGGAAGAATTCAGCTGCACGTTTCAGATGTGGAGAGGACAGTAACTGTGCCCAGAGGGGCAGTGGTTTTCATGAGAAGCTGCCCATGAAGGGGGTGGACTGGAGTCTGGTAGTAATAGCGGAGAAACAAGTTGCTTCTCTTGTTTGTTTTTCCCTTTGTGAAACATAAAAGCACACTGAGATTTCTGGATCAATATTTGAATATGAAAATAGAGTCTTGATTTTTGCTACAAGCAGACCATTGTTTTGAGTTTCTCAAAGACTACGGTTCATCTTAACCGTAGTCACATTTTAGTACATCCTTACTTTCAGCAAGTCTTACCTCTGAGTAAGAACTCTGCTGAGTCTTCTGTAAGTTTCAAGTTCTTCTTGACATCATGCTCTGCACCATACACTGCATCGTGGCCTCTGCCAGTGTCACTATCCAGAGATGCAGGCTCCAGACGTTGATTCTGTGAGCATGTAACAGTTTTGTAGAGGGTTTTGCAATCTTTTCTGCAAGGCAGATAACATCTTACTCCAGATCTGTAAATCTAAAGCTCGTTACCTGTATTCTGCTGTTGTTCAGTATGGTTGCATTGCTTTAGAAGAGACTTAGGAGCAGTCAGAGCTCAACATTTTCATATGTTTTTACAACCTGCAGCTGAAGAAGTTAAGAATGTGTGAGCTACTTGCTATTTATCACTGTCTAACATTTAGTTACAAATAATATTCCAGATTTTACAGCTTTGAAAAACCATTGCTTGAACACAAGATGGCACTACTTGGACAACTACAGTAACAGCAGCATTGTTACTGAGAATTCAGTATCCAGAAGCTGTTAAAGCATTTTATTGTGATGATTTTACATCTACTGACTAGCAAAAATCGCAGCATGTTCACACGTTTCATTCATAAATAGGCATTTTTAAATGTATAAAATAAAAGAGGTGAGATTGATTGGCAGTAGTTTGCTGCCGCTTTTTTCTGTATGTCAGAGGGACATAAGAAGGGAGTTGGTCAGAAGAAGAATGTAATGTTCCATCTGTACAAATAAAGCATTTTCATTAAGATCATGTTCCTATTTTTCATGTATTCAGGGCAAGTAACAAAAGAAACAAGCATTAACAGTCTAAAATTCTTTTGCTAAAGAGGGAAAAGTACTGAGCTTGAGCAAGAAAAAAAATTTCCATAGTTCTTGGTGTCTGTGATTACTAAGTGCTTGTTGCAATACATCATTTCATAATTTATAGTAAGTTGACAGAATTCAGTGTTGTCCCTGGAAGTAGAATTGGAAGTTTGTAATGACATGCATCTTAATATTTCAGGATTTCTGATGCATAATACTGGTAAAATGTAAAGCCCTTCCTGCTAGACAGTATTCCTAATAGCCACGTAGCTGTTGCTGAGCTTTGTAGGATAGGTGACCTGGTTGATGCTAGGATATTAAAAGGTGATGGGAATCTATATCCTATTTCTGCTGGTTTGGAACTCTAGTTAAGCACATAAGCTTTTGTTGTTTGAAGGTAGCAAGCTGCAGTTCAGCTGAACTTCCTTTCTGAGGGTTTGATATGTAGTAGCTGACTGTTAGTTTAGACCAAAAGTAAGTTGAGGGGACAAAACTCGAAAAATACAATGCTGAGATGGTAGAATATTCTGCTGTGTCACCACTGCCAATCTGTCTTTAATTCTGTCCACCACAATCCCAACAGATATCTATTACTCTGAAATACAAAGACAGCCTGTTGTATCCCATGGAAGAAGTATCTGACTCTGAGACGGAGGGGGAAAAAACCAGCAAAGAAACTTTTGCTGAAAAAATTAAAGCGGTGATCTTTGTAGAGTTCTGTATGCCAGTGAAAAAAATATTTGGAAAACAGCTAATTCTGGGTTTTAAAGAAAAAGGAAAAATAGACTGCTTCTATCTTCAAATTGGGTATACCAAAGTCAGTCAGCACAGTGGCTTTAATAATTTAGCAAAGGGAATGAGATAATCTGTGTTCTAAAATAGCGTGTGTTTGGTTTGCTACAGATGTGCTGCGTGTTCCCTCAGGTGATTTACATTAGTACAACTTTTAAAATCTGATGAAACGGATTGCTGCTTAAATTCTAGAGTTCTATATAGTGATTAATCTATTACACATCTTTTTTTTTTTTTTTTTTTTTTTTTTTTTTTTTTTTTGTTCTCTTTTATCAGAATCCAGCAGGCTAAAGTACAGATCCTTCCTGAGCGCGTGCTGCCTTCAACCATGTCGGCAGTACAGCTGCAGTCTCTCAGCCGATGCCACGTACTTCCTTCTTCAAAACCTACAGCGTGGCAGGACCGAGCTATACGTCAGTGGTGGCAAAAATATCAAAAGGTTAGAAGCTAGTTATGGACTTAAGAAAAAAAATATGGCATTTTGAAAATTAATATAAAATTCCAGCTGCTCATCTTTAGAGGAGGATGCACAATTGGAATTCTAGATGCCAGCCTCCTGCTTTTGTTGCACGCTGTGATTGTTTATCAGCTGTCAACAATGGGGAAATACATCATTTGTATTATGAGTTCTCTTTGGTTTTAGTCACAGTATTATTAGATTAATATTATTACATAATAATTCATGTAATAGTACAATTATTTTTTTACATCATCAAAACACCTCAAAGAGACCACTGCTTGGTAAAGTTTGGAGATGATGATGATGTGCTGGTGGGGAAAAACCAGTAAGTGTGTAAGATTTTGTTTGTAGGCAGGTCAAAGAAGCGCCTTGACTTTTGCTGAAACTGCTTTGACGATAAAAATATTGGCAATCAGTATTGACAGTGCCAGTGCTCTTGCTTTGTGCTTGTGCTAATGGCTTGGTTTTGAAAGTTAGAAGGTTTTTGTAACTGATTTCAGCTAGAAGAGGCTTTTAAAGAGCGGAATTGGTTTAGAGGTGACTCGCAAATTTCAGTGATGAAACAGAAGACCTTTAGTGTCTTAGTTTGGAATCATAATTTTGTTTGCTAATTTTGTTTTAAAACCTGCATCGGTTCGAAGATTGACTTACATATCTGTAGTTACTTGTGTGTGGAAAATGTGAATGTTTTTTTTAAAAAGTATGCAGACTTCATGCTTCTTTAGACAGCTTCCAGAATTTTATTTACTTCACTCTGATTTAAAAAAAAACCAAGCAACAACCAACAAACAACAGCAGTGGAGAAATAGTCATTATCAAGATGTTGGTGTTGACATTAGGGAATTAGCTTCTCCTTTTGCTTCACTGGCACAAATTCTGTCTTTGCTTGTTTACACTGGTTTTTTGCATCCCTGTAGCTGTGACAGTAGTTGGCACTGGGGGAATTCACACTAAGGTTGTAGGGCAGAATTTTCAAGTGGCTGGTGCCAGCCCTAAGCTACAAACTTCTGCATTGCTCAGGGGAATAATAAGGTGTGATTTGTGCTAGAGGCAGCTGTGCTGCTTAAAAGGTGCTAAAAGATGCATTTATACAAGTGGATGTGCACTTTTACCAGAATCCAGCGTTGTCCTTTAGGAGTCTGAAATAACACGTCCTGTCAAAAGGATAATTTTGCTGGGATGAGTTATGCTCCCATAATAAGGACCACGCTAGCATATCCTACTAGCGTAGTTACTCCGGGGAAAGCCTTTTGAGTGCAAACCTAGCTCCTTCTCAGGCGCCGTGTGGGCTTTTCAGCTCGTAAGAGGAAAGATACCTTGAAGTCTTCTGTATTTGTAGAGATCTTTGGAACTACCTCCAGCAATTAATATAGAAATCTAGTGACTCTCCTCGTTGTCAGATGCAGTTAAGGTTTGGATTTGTTTGCGTTTTTTTTTCTTCAATGGTTTTGAACTCTGTAGGAAAAAAAAAAAATCAGTGATAACAAAAAGCTATTGATTCTCAGAGTTCATCTACAAGTTAACAAGCCCAGAAAACCCAGTCGTAGTGGGGGTGAGGGCAGAAGTCTCTCTCCAAGGCTGAGTCTGTGTGATGGTAGCTGAAATGCAGTGTACCTGCTGTAAGAATGTTTGGTGGGTTGAGATACAGATCCAGAGTAGGGGCATTGTCCTGCTGACCTCTCTTACTCTATTGATTTCAGCAGAACTGTGACTGTTTCCAGTATGACAGGCTGTACTTCTGTATGTTTGCTAATATAATGAGAAACATAGAAAATGGAATTCTTGAGACCGATTTCAGCTCCATACAAGACCTGACCTTGTGTTAGCTGTTACAGAAAATATACTTGTTAATTAAAACAATAAATTGAGTTTTGGTGTTCTTGAATTCTTTGTTCAGAGTACCATTTATTTGCTGTGGATCTTAGTTTTTATTGCCTGATTTTTCTCATTTGTAAAATAAGGATAGTTGCCCTCAAAGGGAAGATGAAAATTTAATTTGTAAGTATTTATAGAATGATTTGAGATCCTCTTTCGGAAAGCAGTGGGCTTATGTAGTGTACTGCTTTTTAGATTCTTATTAACCTAAATGTATAATTTTAAGTGTTCTGAAGTCATTGCAGAGAATTGGTTAACTAAACAAATAACCTTACACTGCTGGAAATTTGGTGGGTAAGGAATTCAAGTTTTGTTAAGCAGTAATTGTTCTGCTGTGAGAAGGCATCCTCTGCAACTCTGAACTTGCCTGTTGGTATTTTTATTTATGTTTTTAACAGATTCGTTTTCCATTTAAAAGATATTGTCATATATCCTTTAAATTTACATATGTCTGCTTAAAATACCCGATACAGCCCATTAGCCTCTTAATTTCATTTTATTTATGCCTTTGACCACATTGATAGGAATAGTTTAATCACCTTACGTAGTGGTTTGCTGTGGTTGCTGAAGTGGCAACAATTCATGGAGACTGAGGAACAGATGCACTATCTAATAGTACTTAAATTTTTTGAACTGTCTAAATTTCAGATAGATGCCCTTTTGAAAGGCATAATTTCTTATTCCTAAACATTAGAAATACTTTTAATGCTGAGACAGGATTTCTGAGAAAATCCATATATTGTGTGTCTTGTGCCAAAGTCTTACCTCTCAATGGATTTGGGAAGTGGTTTGGAAGCTTCACGTTGTGGTACTGGTCCTGATGGTGATAATTTGTTGTATCTTTAAATAATCAGGTACCTCTTCTCTGTTTTACCTGTTTGAACAAGAACTGTCACTAAAATCTGGTAATGTTAAATAATAAATATTTGTGTGTTTGCTTTTAGAGGAAGTTCCACTGTGCAAGTTTGACATCTTGGCCGCCTTGGCTCTACTCTCTGTATGATGCTGTAAGTTCACCATATCTGTTACCAAACAATCTACAATTAGTTTTATGTTTAAGCTAACAAGCTTTAATTTTGTTAGCTCATAAGTTGCATTTTAAAAATGCAATATAGTATAGTTTTCAGTTTATTGTTAAAAGAGCAGGAAGGGCTTCCCCCTCTGTATTGTTGTTCCCTCATGCTAGAACTTGTGTCTGGGGTGGGGAATAGAGGTTCAGGCTCCTGTTGTGTTGTCTCAGAGCAAAAACTCCATCCTCTGTCCCACGTGAGTGTCCTAAGCACCAGGGTGCTGGATAGTCCTAGGTTTCTTTCCTATGGGAGTTGGTTTACTCTTTAAAAAGTACATATTTCTTTATATACATATGTATGTATGTTTATTAATACGTACAGTAATTGGGGTAGGAGAGGCAGAAGTAGGGAGGAGGCTAGCCCTCATCCCATTTGTACAGTTCTAGAAATTGAGTGGTTGTCTCCTTATCTCAAATGAGAGTTACAACCACCTTGGGCCCTGAGTTCATTTTGGCCCGCTTCCCATCCCTGTTTTGCTCTTAGTTTAGCATGCGTAGATACCAATGAGTCTGTAATTACTGTAAGTCTTAAAAGCTAATGTCCACTTAGGGAAAATAGCTTACTCTACATTTTGCTTCCTTTTTTTTTTTTCCTAAGAAAACAGAAATACTTATGTATTTAAATTAGGCTTTTCTTCTAACAAAAGGAAACCTTGATGGAAAGAGTCAAGAGGCAGCTACATGAATGGGATGAAAATCTCAAAGATGAATCTCTTCCAACAAACCCAATAGGTATGAAGTTGTTTAGCTTATGGACCCAGTTTTTCCTTTTTTTTTTGTGTTTCCTAAGAAGACAAAACTTAGATAATTACCAGTTGGCAGTCTATCCCTTGCTTCCCATTGCCAATAAATTTTGATGATTAACTTTGACAAAAGGATGATGGAGCTTTTAAAGACATAAACATCCTCAAACTGTGTGGAAACATGTTTGGTAAAAGAAATAGAATTCCAATGTGCTCCACGGCAGGAGGAATGTGATCTGAAGGTTTCACAAGAAAACGAGCCAAAAGCATACTAGATTTTAGAAATTATTTTCATGTCATTCTGAGTGTTAGTATATATAATCTCTTTGTTCTTACTTCTTATTGCCTCTTATCAGACATGAGGAAAAATACTATCAGTAACCTAATCTCAAGAAAGCTGGGATCAAATTTAATGCCTTAGCTGACCTTGGGGTTATGCCCTGGTGAACGAGTCTCTTCTCCCTGCAGATCTCTGGGATCTAGACAGACGGAAATTTCAGTTGAAGTCTTTCTAAAGGGAAAACATAGTTTCCCGTGTAGACTCTCAAATGCCTATAAGGGCTCAAACCACAACTTTCAGCTAAAGTCAGTTAAGCACCAAATACAGATCCGGGCTCAATAGCTTTGATGTGCGTGGAACTCTCATTTCTGATTTGCCTGAAGTAGTGCTTGAAATTACTTCCCGTCTGCTTTGCCCAGAGCACCATCTATGGAAAGCATATAAAATAATCTGAAAACAAACAAAAAAATCCAGTATTTTTTGGTACTTCTTTTCTCAAGATTCACAACACACTGATATTTTGCTGACTTAAATTTCCAGCTTTTGAATTCTTTCGCAGGCTGTCAGGAATGGGATGATTTCCAGCTTAGCAAGGTTTTTGTTAGCTAAATTAAAGAATTACTGTAGTGAAGTCCTCTACTTTTTGTGTTTGTGCCTTTTAATACCCTATTGAAGTTGCTGCCTGAAAATTTACTATCATATTAGAACTCTTCTTATAAAGAAAAAAACAAGTCTGTCTTCTTGACTGAATATTTTTTGATCTAATTTTGGACTGCATTCAAATGTACCAAAAAACCTCCAGAAGGAAGTGTATACAGAGTGTATCTTTTTCCTTCTCACAATATAACAGTAAGGAATACTTTCTTAATACCAATGTGAGTAATATAACTTGGTTGTAATTTATGAAGGAGGTGTATGTTTGGAGGTTTTTTCTTTATTTTTTTCTTTCTGTTACTAAAGTATGCCTTTCTTTTTACCTTAAAAAAAAAAGAGGAAGTGCAAGCTTAAAGATAACCTGGTGGCTGGAAAACTCAGTAATTTACTGTCAGAGTGGAAATCTGTATCAGACGACGTTCTCCAGGTGTCTGTTCTGATTTTAGAATACATTACGTTACCATTGTGGTTCGGTCTCCGTCACTGCTGATCTTTGTGGGGATTAGACAAATGTCTTGGAAGAGGTTTTACATGTACGTGATCCAGCCTTAGGGCAGAAGGATGTACCAAAATGACCTCTAAAAGCCTATTGTAAACCTCAGTTTTAGCACTCTGTCTGTAACTGAGTAGAAGCAGTAGATTTTCTTTCTCTTTCCAATTCTAACAGGCCTGATACTTTCTCATTTCTAGATTTTTCTTACAGAGTTGCCGCTTGCCTGCCAATTGATGACGCGTTACGTATACAGTTGCTTAAAATAGGTAGTGCTGTTCAGCGGCTCCGGTGTGAATTAGATATCATGAACAAAGTGAGTATTTCTTCTTTACATGCCATTAAATTGTTCTCACAAAAAAAAAAAAAAAAATAGAAGAGGCCATTACAATCTGTAATAAAAAAACTTCCAAATAATACTTCCACAGAGTGAATCTGGGTGTTCTGTTGTTTCTTCCTTCCCCTTTAGAAGTTTGCTCAAGAGAGAAAATGCTCTCTATATGTTTGTCAGCAAGCACAAAACGTATAATAATATTTGCTTTTGTTAGAAATCATATTTCAGTACCTCACAGCACATTTTTAGCCAAGAGATGGTGCTAGAGGTCCACTGTTGCTCATCTTACGAACATCACAACCCTGTATTGGCAGTATAATACACCCAGTCAAGTAGCGTTGTGCCATGGAAACTTGTGGATTTTGTAACTAAAGATAAATCTTTGTAGTGCTGAGCTATTGAGTAGAAATCTAAGTATTGGACTGAAAGGATTTTTGCAAAAGACGTGTTGTTAGGCAATACCTTCTTACGATGTTCAAAAACTTGTCTTCCGTTCTTTGCATGGC
>WHYT01016134.1:63004-91038 GCA_009806455.1 Tetrax tetrax
TAGTTATATATATATATATATATTTAAATATGTATTTAATAGATATTAACGTATATAATAGCTATCCCACCCCCACAGTGTAGCTCTCTCACCTATGCAGTACAGGAGCCGTACACAGACACAGCTCACACACGTATGTGCCTGTGTATCCCGCTATAACCCCAGCTCCCAGCGAGGGGCAGCGAGGCGGAGCGGGGGGAGCGTGTCGGTGGCAGGAGGACGCTGTGGTCTGCCCTCCCCGGCGCCCGCGCTGCGGAGGTCTCGGCGCGCTGTGGTTATCATTTTCCTCTTCTCTCTGCTCCAGGCCCGAGGTTTCCGGGCGCTGCGGGGAGACTCAGCCATGCCCTTGCCCCTGCAAACGCAGCCAAGCCAATGCGGCCCGTTAATCATTGTTACACATCATTACATCTTGAGAGAAACGGCAAACCCCTTCATTAATCTTCAGTTTGTGTTATTCGCCATTCTGCCCTCCGCAGGCAGGTTCGGCCCGGGGCGGCCTGGGGAGCAGGCGAGGGGTGCGGGGGGACGGCACCCCCACGGTGCAGGCGCTCTGGGGATGGGCTGCGTTCCTGTCCTGCTGCTCCGGGCCGCAGCATTTCTATGGAAAATTAGCTTCACCCACAGGGAAACCCGTTCGTTTCATCATTTGCAAACTTTTCGGGTCAGTCCCCTTCTAAGGACACGTGGGCGTACGGGAGCTGCCCTTCTTTCCTTTTCCCAACGGACCCGAAGAGCGATGGGCTTCACCTTGCTGCTGGCAGCCGGTTTTAGAAAGGGCTGTGACTGGGGAGCCTGGGACGGCCACCAACCGGCAAAGCCACGCGGGTTTTTCTGATGTGTAACGTTTGTCAAAACACATTGCGAACGCCGTTTAACGAATCGAGCAAGCCGTTGGAGAAGAGTGCTTTACTTGGCCGTGTACGTCTCAAACGGCTTCATCTCCGTTCGATATTTAGACAGTTCGTACTCCGTAAGTATTCATTCAAACACATTTCCCCAGAACTCAAGATGGTACTGCTTACTTAAGATACGCTGTTATTGTGATTTAATGCAGTTTCATTTTACTAGGATTTAACTTCTTTGGAAGGTAGCAACACAGGGACGCTGGACAGAGCAACTGGACACCTCAAGCACAACACGATTTTTAAACGAGCTCTTCGAGCAAATGTGCTGACTGTGCTGAATTCAAAGCAGGACTGCTTCATTACGACGGTTTCAGAACAATCTGTTTGTGCTGGTTTTTCACAAGCACTGGAGATTGTAAAGGTTTCAAGCTTGTGTCCTTAAAAACCCTCCCTCCAAGTGGAGTTTGATCCCGACAAAAATTTTGGGAAAGGCAAAGCGTAGTTGCTAATATCTTACCCCCTCCACAGAAGTTCCCTTAAAGGATGCGGTTTTGTGACGTGTTCTGTAAGAGCCTGCTGTAGCAGTGAATTTTATTACTTGTCTCCCTCCCAACATTTCAGTAGTTCGATAACTTGCACAAGAAGGCTTCAATTTAATTACATAATTAAATCAAAGACTATTACCTGCTTATGAGATTTGCTGTATTAACAAACACTTTTTTCCGTCCCTTGTTATCCTGCTGAAATTCCTAAGTACCTTCAGAAAGATTTATTTAAGTAACTGACTTCCTAGGAAAAGGGGAAAAAAAAAAAGCAGCTGGGAAGTTAACTGCATGAAATGCTGCTCTTTTTTTTGTGGCGCTGCTCTGGTATTATTGCCATCTAGTGTTGCAAAACGGTATCTGAGAAAAATGAAATTATTTTATTAGTTGCCATGGTTTTGTAAAACTTAAGCCTGCACTAACATTTATATCCACAGGAGATGCTCTCAGTTAGAGCCGTTCCTTCGGGGTTGTTTAAGGCACACCAAAAAACCCGAGGGATGTCAGCACCTGTTTGTTACGACCAGCCCAGAGCGGCACCGCTTCAAAACCCGATCTTCTGCCGCATCCACGGACGGCTGCTGTTCAAACAGAGCACAAACTCCTCCCTGAGCACAGCATGCGTTACACCAACACCCCTCTCCTTGTCCTGGCTTCCTTCTCTCCCTCAGCTTTAACCAACAGTCAATCCCTTTTCCTTCTTGTATTTCCCAAAATGTTATAAATACATTTCTTTATTATTTAGAAAAAAATTATTTAGAATTTCCTTTTAAATTTACTTCAGAGTGCACTTTTAATGTGGATCTATTCAGACAGAAGAAACGTCTGGATAATGAGCACAGAAGCGACACAGGGAAGATGCTGATGTGGCAGTAGCAGGGATGTCTGATTTAAACAGAATGCCTGCGAAGCAGAGAGGAGTGAACGCCTCTGGGTCTCACTGCTGCGAGTTATTACAGAAAAGATGTGGGGGGAATTTCTGAGGGCACGGGCTGTTTCTCGAGAGCACTGGAACTCTGAAGGTGACAGAGGCACAGGCTCCAGCTCAGGTTCACTCTGTTTAGGCACACCAAACCCGTCACCTGAGCTCCACTCATACCTCACTGGGAAAGAAAAAGGAAATAAAGTTGCAGTCTACTACCAGACACAGCAGGGGAGAAGGCAGGGAACCTGGATCTTCCCTCCCTTCTGCTACTAACAGTGTTCCACACACAAAGCTGAAAACAGCCTGAAGAACCCTGCACCAGTTTTCTACTGATTTAGTTATTCAGCAACAAACAAGTTACTGAAAAAGTACTGAATAGAGAAATTCATGATACTGACTCAGCCAAGTCATCCTGTTAATCTAAAATTGTTTCTGGAATTATGGAAAATAAAAATCTTTTCTCTCAAGACTTGTTTGACATGGTAAGACTGTTTGGGAACCGCTGGAGTGAGTATTTCAATCTGGTATCTAGCTCGAATTACAAAGAGACCTAGAGCTCGTTATTTCTAGACACTTTATCGCTCTTCTAGGCACAACAAACTCCCATGACTTTATCTAGGGGATAGAAACCTTTGTTTTTAATATGTAGCAAAGTCTGAGAAAAATCTTGGTGTCACCTCTAATGCCCCAGAGTTAAGACAAAGTAGTAAATAATTCTCGTTAAAATACTATAAAAAAGAAGTAAGAGAGAGAATGTGGAATTTGGCAAATGGCATTTTACATTACTACAAAATTAAATCTCTCCTTGCAGAAATCATGAATAACAGAACTGTGTGGTCTGAAGATCTTAAATATGACAAACGCTATATTGGCTGCGACAACGCTGGCAGAATATTTACTGGTGTCTCAGTTACACTTCGAGCAGGGCAGAAACAGTTCTCTACTATGATTCAATTTTATAACTTCTTCAGGCAACTTAACAGTTCTTCTTTATCCATGTGGTAGCCACTCTTCTTCCATTCATCCCTTAACTGCTGTAACGCCGCTCCAATTTCTTTCCCAGAAGACACACCCATTTTTCTTAAGTCATGGCCGCTAACAGGAAAAGAAGGCACAGTCCATTGCTGAATTTCTCTCAAAAGACGTTCTTCTCCTTGGTATTTCAGAAGCTCACAGATCTTGGAATTTGTATTAGCTTCCCTAGACTAAAAGACAAAAAAAAAAAAAAAAAAAAAAAAAAGAAAAGGGAGAGGATTTACTATGAAATAGAAGAAAACAGCTCAAACTGCTCAACTTTGTATTATTCCCATGACATCTTATTAGGTATGCTATTCATCATCTGGATGATTAATTGGAACTATGAAAGCCAGGATCTCTTGTGCCTCACGAGTTTCAAAACTCAGTCCTAAATTGGAGGCTCTGGGAGATCCTTGGGCACTTCCTGAATTCCAGACAACAGCTGTAACTATTATCTCCACATGACCCCCAACTAGAGAGGAGCCATTACCCTTCCTGCTGACTGAATTTCACATAAAAAGTTGGAATCTCTTGAGATCCAGATCCTGTCTCATGTTTTGACGGAGAGGGGGAGATCAGCTGGGACAGCACAGCCAGCTGTCTGTCCCCAGGTATGTTCACAGGGAACCTCTGTTCCAGATGACTGAATATGGCATTTTTCAGCCCGACTGAAAGGCTGGCTTTTAAATCCAGTCAAATACCTGCTACGGAACACACAGTGCTTGGAACTGCTGAAAATACAGTGGGGTTGGTTGGTTGCTTGAAATAATTTCTAAAAAATTAATTGAAAGGCTCAATATTTTGGATGGGAAAGAAAAAAAGCTTCTGAAATGTCTGCTATCTATCCTCTTGCAAAACTGAACTCTACTAAAGGAAAAGAATTTTTTTATAGCAGTTTCTGCTTTGTGCTGCAGAGACATGCCAGAACGTTTGCAATAGCTCTTGTCAGTTCCTGGTCCCCTCTCCAGAGGAAAAACAAAGGGGAAAACCAAACCAAGCCAAACGAACCTTACCTTAATTAACTGGAACTCGTACCAGTAACGCAGGATATTCTGCCAGTTACTGTGACAGTATTACATTGGGAGCAATCCAAATTTGGATAATACTTTTTGTCAGTACATCCCATCTTTCTGATTAAAATACCACAGTCTTTAAAACCCTGGTAAAAATTTGCCTAAGACCAATAAACAAGCCTGCTGATGGAATCGCTCTTACTTGACTCTGTGAGACCCTTTCATTCCACTAGGCATTGTCATCTCTGCTGCTCCGTAAAACTGGAAATCCAGTTTACTGTGAACGCAAAATGAAGTAACAGGAAATACACTTACATCCATTATAAAATCCTGATATGGTCTAAGTGGCTCCGGACCTGTAGCTTTCGTTAACTCTTGCCGGTGCTTCACTAAAAAAAGGCCAAGGTTTTTTTCTTCTTTTGAGATTTTCAGTCTCAGATCAAGGTTTGTGACATCATCCTTCACCTTGAATAACGCTGTCAGAACAGTCATTGGCTTTGGAGACAGATTTTGAATACTTTTAGTGACTCTGGCAAATTCCTCTAAATTTCCATCAAGAGGTAATCCTAAAGGGATACACACAGAAAAAGGGCAAGAAAGAATGTTAATGAGAAATATGGATGTTAACACAGGAAAAAAACCCAACCAAACAAAAAAAAACCCAAATCACGAACCAAATCCAATTTTTTTTCCTGGATAAAAAAAAAGTTTTATCTCACTTTGCTATGCTGCAGTTCTGTTTGTATGTGATATAGCAGCAGGAAATCAACCCTCATTTCACTTTACCTATGTATTGGGCAATATCCAGCTCATACATAAGTTGAACCAAATGATTTACATGGTTTCCAAGAAGAATTTTTTTCAGTTCCACCCAAATCCTTTCTCCTGATATTCCAGCCAAACCTTTGGCATTTTCTTTAATTGCTTGCAGCGTAGTAGGTTCATGATCACCAGGATCTTCTGCGATTCTTCCATAAAATCTGTCCAAATAAAACCCCTGTACGTTAGATGGAGAACAATAATTCCATTTATTATTGCTGCTCAGAGAATCAATATCATGACAGTGTTAAATATTCTAACTTATAATACTAGAGGAAACTTAACAATATGATAATTACAACTCTTTTTACATGTTTCTGAAATCTTCTACAAGGCTTAGTTTGGTTCTTTATCCAGGAAAGGCAAAACCTCGTACCTGAAATATCTCAGGATTCGTAAATAATCTTCTTGTATTCTCTCACTTGCCTTTCCCACAAACCTGATTTTCTTGTTTTTCAAGTCTTCGTATCCATTAAAAAAATCATACAGCATCCCATCCAAACCTAGAAGAACAAAAACCAGAAGAATATCAATTTACAAACACAGTTTACAAACTCTAATTTGAAAATACAGAAGACAAGTTGTGTGATTTGACCTGTTTTGTCAGATCTTCTCTCCTATTTGTACAGACTTTTCAGCTGACAGCAATACAAACAAAATGGAAACAGACAGAATTTACTGGCTTAATCTGTAAAGCAGCGTTTCATCTAAATATTATCTTTTGAAAGAGTTTACCTAAGAACATGGAATTGACAGTCAGGTCCCTCCTTTCAGCATCCTTTTCCCAGTCAGTGGTGAATTCCACCTCTGCATGCCGTCCATCAGTGACAACATCTATTCTAAGAGTAGTAATTTCAAAATTCTGTTCATGGAGCTGAAAATCCCACAGACATTGTTATTTCAACACAATCATGAACATAAACATAAAAGCTATATATTTATATATTCTTTCAGCCTCATGTTGGTTTGCATGTACTCAGCTTTAACACTAACTATACAAACGTGTACCATGTTTTCATACAGAGCAGACAATCAAGAAATACAAACCCTTGAAAATAATCCTTGCACTATTAATTTTCTAGATAGCCTGCAGAAATCTTCCTGCACAAGATGGAATGAGCAAGCCAGAGGAAGCAATCACTGGGTCATTGGGAGCAGCAAACACTTGAATCAACTTCCCCACATTATCTGAACACGTGGGCAGCGTACGTTATCTTTTCTAGTGAGGACACAGCAGCATGGACAGCTTATGCAGAGGTAACGTGCATTAAAATACGGTAATTAACTGAATTCTGCAAACAGAGAGTAAGCAAAAACCCATTCCATACTTTAAAGTGGGGCCTCCTTTAAGCTCTTACTGTGATACTTTAACAAAGAAAGCGCGTGCTGCCAGATTTCTATTGCTTATGCTGCACATTCACAGACACAGTCAGAACAGATCCAAGTCAAATCATGAACCAACCCTGGCAGTAATGGTTCCATGTTTTTCTCCTTTGTTATTGATCAGACGAACACCAGCAGATGTGAACATTTCCTTCATCTCTGACGGTGTAGCTGTAGTGGCAAAATCTATATCTTGTGGTGTCATTCCGCTTAGTAAATCCCTCACGGCACCTCCTGCTATTCGCAGCTCATAGTTCTTCTTCTCAAACAATTCTGGGAAGAAAAGGAAAATTATAAAGCACTCTCTAAAATAAAAACCATAGCATGCTGTCAGCCATAGCCTACTTTTTCACAAATTAAGATCACAGATGCGGGAATACACACTCAAATGTGCAGTAAGTATGTACGCACCTCACAGCTTCATGCGAAATGCAGAGATTAGCTGAGCACCCACAGGAATTTTCCCAGCCATTTCTGATACGTTTTTCCGGGGTATTTCTGATAATCTAAACTAACAGGTTGCTAACTGAGACTAGGGGACTCTGGGCTCTGGAACGTTTTTAGCAGTTAGCAGCCAACAAGGGAACGGGGCTTAGTTTATTTCTGGCTGAGCACAGCGAACCGTGAACCCAAATTTCTTCGGGGGTAACACCCCACCACACCCACCCAGGCTGCCACGGAGGCCCCTTGCCCGCTTCCCCGGCAAAGGGGACGGGGCCTGCGCCCGCAGCAGCGAGGTGCCAGGCCCGCACTCGCCGCCCTGGCCGGTGTTTTGTGTTCCCCCCCCCCCGGGGCCGCACTCACCCGCCACGCTGCGAAGCCCCGGCGTGAAAAGCTCCTGGAACTGGGGGGACTGCAGCTTCATGGCGCCCGCCGTTCGGTGCCGCAACCGGAACGGCGGGAACTGCCGCAGCCCGGCCCTGCAGAGCAGAAGCAACGCCTCAACCCGCATCTGTGTGGGGGGGGGGGGAGAAATACACGCGTCAGCCATGCCGGGCCGAGGGGACCCGGCCTTCTCCCTCCGCACAACCCAACCGCTTTCCCCCCCCTGCCCGCACCCAACCCACCCGCGGGGCTCTGAGGAGCCGGTTCCTCCCGCTCGGCCTCACCCCGGCGCCCAGCGATGAGCTCGGCGGCGCGACGCGGCCCGGCCCGCCCCTTCCCCCGGCGGGGCCCGGGAAGGGAGGGCCCGGTCCCGGCAGAGGGGAGGGCCGAGGCCCCCGGCGGGGTCGATCGACCCCGCCGGGGGCCTCGGCCCTCCCCTCTGCCGGGGGGTTGGGAGCTCGGAGTGCTCCGTGTCCCGGGACAGAAGGGATTTTGGCAGGGTTTTTCTGCTGAGGAGCCGCCCGAAGCCCTCAGAGAGCCGCCGGCCGGTGCCTTCCGCTGCGGGAAGACGGATGAGCGTTTGGTTTTTTGTTTTTTTTTTTCTTGAGAAATACAGCACGAAATAAGGGAGTTGCAAAAGAAACTGTACCAAACATTGAAGACTTGTGTGGGTTGATTTCAGTTTAGGATCACAAAGGGGAAGGAAAAAAAAAAAAAAATCCATGTATTTTGATGACACAACCATGACAAAAGAAATGGAATAATCACCCCAGTGCACCGCTTGTGCGATCCCTTCAAAAGGCACCGAAACAGCCGAACGCTGGTGTTAGGCTTGGCGGCTGCTGAACTGCGAGAAGCAGCTCAGTATAGTTTAAATATTATGCTTAGGTTTGTCAGCCGAGATTGATAGAAGTTTACTGTGTGGAGATATATGGAGAAGATAATATGTGAGTCCTGGGGGGAGAAGATAATATGTGAGTCTCACAGTTCAGGGGGTCAGTTCTCCCCTCCTCACAATGGCAATTTCACTGCTGTGAAATTACTGAAACGTCACTGCATTTGGCAAACTGCACATCCCCAGGGCTCAGGAGAACCACAGTTCTCGTCTCTCCTCTGAGGAGGCATCTCAGAAAGTCTTCTCTGCAAAAGTCTTCTCCTCACTGGTGCTTTTTAGGCTCTCGCAGTGTTCTTTGCTTCTCTTGGCCTGCTCCCTGGCTTTCTTAAGCGCAGTGTCTGAGCTGGACACAGTGCACGTGAGCGGAGGCTTTATCAGCGCTGTGCAGAGCGGAAGGATTACTTCATCTGTCTTGCAGAGGACACTCTGTTTTAGCTGGCCTGGGGTGGCTTTTTCACATGTGCATAACATTGTTTATTCCTCTCGTGACCCTCCAAAACTCCAGATCCTTTTCTATGGAATGGATACCTAATCAGTCGATAATTGATTATTCATAGTTAGTAATTTACAGTCGATAATGCCTAAATGCAGTTGAGAGCTTGTCCATATTGAACTGCACCTAGTTTCCACCAATTTGTCAAGAACTTTCTTAACTCTAGTTAACCTCCAAAGCACCCACCCCTCCCAGGTTGTGTCACCCGCACAGTTAATAGCGTTCTCTGTACTTGCCCTCCGGCTTGTTAGTGAATGTATGTCAGCAGCCGCCTTCTCATCCTTTCTATAACCCCATTACATATAGCTTCACTTTTTTCAGGGTCTTCTCTATGCCCCTGGGTTGGTTTTCGCTGCTTGTCCTGCGTGTGAGGATCCTGGGTGTTACCCAACCCCAGGATCACAGCTTAAAGCTCTCAGCACGAGGTTAGGAAGCTGGTCTTGCTCTGGTTCAGGTAACTTCTCAAAGTACCACTGATGTCCACATGGCTGTATGGCAAGAGCGTTGGTATAAAACTGTTGGACAAAACCCGCACAGTTTTCAAGCAACGTTTGGATTTGCTTTTCTAGGAGAAGAACAATTTGGGATATCAGCAGTGGTTTGCAGGTAGCTGGTTGAGGATTATTTCTTTGCACTTAGTCATTAAACATTCCTGCTTTTGCAAAGCTAGTAGAAAATTATCAGACTATGGCATATAATTAATCCTCAATAAATAAAGTAAAACAATTTCTGGGCTAAATTGTGTGCTAGTAAGGAGCCTTCCATCCTGCGGTTAAATCTGTAGTTCCCTTTTTCAATGCACGCTTGTCTAACTTATCATCTGCCGTCACTTCTGAAGTACCTATCACATTTGTACTTGAAAGACAGCAGTTATGAAAGAAACCCTCAGGGAGATGACCCAGAGGATGTCTGAACAAACGGAGCAGACTCTTCACAGAACTTTTGAGACTCCAGAGGTAACCTCCTGGGATAGCTGTTGTGGTTTGTTGTTTTTTTTTTTCTTGTTGTGCTTTGTTTGAAGACTGCAAAGGTCCCGCTTTTCAAAGTCAGCTTTGCCTTACACTGGGAGTTGCATCTGGAATCTGCGTCTGACCAGTTGCCTGAGATAGTGGGACACGTCAGCTCTAAGTAAGAAAATAATCCCCTTTTAGGGGCTGTTTTATATAGTTTGGATTTCTGCTGTCTTTTAAGGAGTATATGCTTTGCGAATGGAATCTTTTACCTTCTGCTTATTACTTTCTACCATATATAACCAAACCATAACATAATTAAGGCTTTTATTTGTCCTGAGAACTTACTATATCCATTTTTGTGAGCAGTATAATCTTCTTGTAGATTTCTAGTTAACATCTTTACTTGAACACACTTATTTTGATTCTCTTTCCAGTAATTTCTCATGTGAAACACACAGAGTATCACAGGCTGCAAGGTGTTGTTATAGGTTGTGGTCTTACACAGCTATGGAAATACCTCTTCCAAAAGCTGTATTTTCAATTTTAGTCTGATAGCAAGAAAAAGAAAAATAGCATTTTTTTAAAGAAGGCAGGGAAAGATAAATTGATAAGAAAAACAGGTGTAATAATTGAAAACTAATCTGCATTACAGTTACAAATCAGTAAACTGCTGCTCAGAAAATGTTAGATCTCTAATACATGCATATTTTTAGACAGCAAAAGTATCTTTGAAAAGTTGATCTTTAGGATCTTTTCAAAAGTACAGGGGAAAAAAATGTTACCGGGAAGAATCAGAATCCCTGTTTTTTGAGGACAAAGTAAAAAAATCTATAGGTAGCCAAACCCACTTAAAGTAAATCCAAGAGAAAGCACCAACATACTGACATTACTGAAGTTAGTAGATGTGAAGCCTAAGCAGTTGTAAAACGTAAGGCTTGTTAAAGATTTAAAAAAAAAAAAATAAAGTGATTTTAATTTTTTTTTAAGCGAGTTTTCTTAGTAGTGGAACTAATGGAGTTTCTTTCCCAAAATCGTGTAGTTGTATCAGATAAAGCTTTGACTGCAGCTGGGGAACGCAACCTGTCCCTCCATCTCTTTGCTACGCAAGTGGAATGCCTTTGATGGGTTCTCGTGTCTTTCTCTCCACAAAATGCCCTCCAGAATAACGTCATCTTGTGAAGCAGAGGTCTGCATGCTATTCAGGTGAGAAAATCCAAAAGAACAGGCTTTTCAAAGATGGTAGTGCCATCGGAAACAGTCTTGGAGCCATGGTGTAGGCATAAATGTACAGTGAGAGTAATAATTACCTGATTGTTTGTGATTCACGTACATTTTGGAAGAAACAAAATGTCTTTCAGTAATCCAACATCCATAAAAGCAAACCCTGACTCCCCAGGAATAATCCATTAGCAAACTCCAGAGGTACAGTTGGCCTCGTGCACATTTTGGCTAGCAGAATAGTAGACACATACAAAATAGGAATGCAGATGATGAGTGGAGTGGAGTTGGACCTTAAGAAACACACTGCCTTGTAGACTGTGTGTCATTTTAATGAATTCAGCATTCATGCACCATTTTGAGAAACAGTTACTGTATAGCAAAAGTACTCCAACTGTGATCAATTGGAGTGCATCCAGTCCCTGGGTTATTTATTGGAGGTTCAGGGAGTACTGATGGGTTAAAGATGCTTTCTCTGCTTATTACCATCTGAAAATATTATGTTTTTCATACAAGCAATTGCTGTAGTGCCCCAGGGAAGTCGTGTGACTGGGCTGGGAGGGCGTATTTCTCTTTGGTAAGAACATTTTGGAAAGCTGCTGTTCTGTATTTCCATGTTTATATTAGGTTATACATGAATGATTACACACAGATTTTTTTTTTCTCCACATACTTAATGAAACAATCTGTAGGAAGCATAAGAACATGCTGGTTTTAAGCATTAAAAATAGTTGTTCATTTAAATTAGAAACAAACAAAATAGTTTCTCTTACACCCAATAATTAACACTGGAAAATTAGCCTTGAGGTGAGCAGTGAGACTGCTTCTTTGGTGAGCTTTACTGAAGTAGAAACTGGAACGTAAATTCCAGTAAGTAGCCATTTTCTATATAATGGCAGATAAAAATATGGTTATTTCTGTTCTTTGAGTAAATGGGACTCTTCTGAAAGCCAGTATACCTGAACCTGACTCACTCCTCTCTGTGGGGAGACGTCGTAAGTCCAGGACTGCTGCTCTGAACATCCACACGTGACAGTGTTTGAAACCAGTAGCTTTTTCCAAGAGGGCTGGCAAAAGCAAAGGGAGCAAAATGAAATGTGGTTGGTGGTACTTATATTTAGTATAGCCATGACAAGTTGCATTTTCCTGCAAGGAAAAGAGTCTGTCCCCTGCAAGGTGGCAGTTTCATTCCTTTGATCATATGGATCTACCATGCTCCATGGTTTGTGTGCTTAATGCTTGGGATTGTGTTCCTTTTTAGCTGTCAGGCTCTGTGAAGTGGTGACAAGGCACGTGTGCTGATACATTTCACGTCCGTTCTCATTTACCATCTAAAGACCATGGCCAGCACGATGAGAGTTTGTCTGATCCTCCTTTGGATAGTGAACTTGGTTCAGGCAGACGTACCTCAAGCTGCAGGAGGTAAGGCACTTTCCTTCTACCAGCGTGTAGCCTTGGCACCAGTGGGTGACCAAGGCCCCTCTACGCGTTGGTCGAGTGCGCTATTCTACACATAAATAAGGCAGTCCGCGGCACGCCGTGAGTACAAGACCACACATGACCATGCTGTGTTAACGTGCTTCCTGGGACAGTGGTACCCTGTCTCAGTCAGACTGCTCCAGCCAGTGCCTGAGGAACGTTTTGCTTTGAGTGGGAAGAACCATGAGGCACGTAGACACAACTTGTGCCATGCCGCTTGCCCTCGGGGTTGGAAAGTAGTTCCTGGTCTGGTTTGTTTAACAATTTAACCCACCCAGGGCAAAGGCGTTATTCCAGATAGCGATTTTACTTTCAGGAACAAAACTGCAGCTAGCTGCAGAAACACGGCGGCACAAAGCATCGCTGGCATAATCCTGGTATATTGACTGCCTTAATGGTGACATTTTTTGTGGGCATCTCAACAAGGAACCTTGTAAGGGGAGCAGTTCAGGGTGGTTTGTGTGGGGGTTTTCTGAGCCTTTATGAGGCAGTTTTCCTAATGCAAGGTGCGTGCTTGAACTAGTGGGCATCGAAGGTTGAAATTGTAGGAGGAGAGAAGTGGGGACTGATGTCCCTCAGCCCCCTTGGAGATGGTAATTAAGGGAGGGCAAGCTCTGAAGAACTGTAGAAATGGAGGGGAGTAGATTGATTATTTCATTCCCTTGCTATTTTTATGCTAACATTTTCCCCCAGCATGAGATCTTCCTCATTTCCATATGAGCTCCAGGAATCCCTCTTGCTCTGTCATTTGAAATTATCATTCCCATCCTTCTATGTTTTCTTCCATTTGTTCTTAATTCCTCTGTTCATAATTTTGTTTCTTCTCTAACATATAACTTCTTGTGGCTGTCAGCCTTCTCTTTGAAAGCCCCCACGTTATGCTCTTCTGCAAGCTGATGTGGGTAAGAGAATTGTTCGTACGGTTCATCGCTTGATCAGCCCCGTTTCAGTAGTGTCTATGTGGCTACGAGGATCAAGCTGGAAAATCTGAACCTAATTAACAGGCCAAATGTAATATATCATTGTGCTTTTCAAGTTGAAACTGTTGTAAAAATTCATTTTTAGGCTATGTTTTAACTAAACCCTTATTTAATGAAGTTTTGATTGTGATTTAAATATATTTTTCAAATATTAGAAACATCTAGTAAGAAGCTGTAGAAAGAATATAATATTGAAATGAAATTATTTGCTTGTATTGCTCGTTGCTGGCAAACAGCTATTGCTCTAAACAGTTCACTGGTTTACTATGCTATAAATATTTTTGTTTTCTCCCTTACAGTTCAGGTTTTCCCTCCGGTTAACTTCACCCTTACAGTCTCTGCATTAGCACAAGTACTTTTACACTGGAAACCAAACCCTAATCAAGAACAAAAAAACTACACTATAAGATATGATGTGAAAATCCTAAGCCCTGTGCCTGAAGAGGTAAGATAAACGATAAGTCCAGTATCCTAAGAAGATTAAATTCCTGTCGTGTGAAACATGTTGCACCAAATTGGGGTGCAGTAGGCGTGATTGGCATATTGAATCATTTATTCTCCTATATCATAAAAAAATACTTTGAGCACTGGATAGATTCCCGTTCAGCTACGCTTACGGGTACAGGTCTGCTGGGACAAGGGTTAGCCTGGGAACTGGCCGTTTCCGCAGCATTCGTTTTTGAGAGAAGCTGGATACTGGTTTTAGGTGATATTGCTCCCTGTTCGAGTCAGCTCACTTAATTCACATTAGTGCCAGGGTATCCCTACAATGTCAGAACATGTTTCATCACGGGTGCATGAGAAGTTTTTGGTAAGATAAGGGTCCTGCTGTCTTGAAGGAGAAACATTACACCCTTCTTGTGTGGATTATTTGTACCCTCTAGCTTTGGACACTTAATATAAGCAGCTACGCTAGCTGCCTGGTTTGCCTCTTTGCAGGCTTCTTAATTCAGCTTCCATTGCAGGCAATGCCTATTTGATTTTTATTTTTATTTCAAGTATGATACAAAGAAGACTCACAGTATCCGAACAGTTGCACTTCACAATGGTTTCTCTGCGCGCGTTCGGACATTACTTCTCCATAACGACCTTCAGATGAGAAGTGACTGGGTGATGGAAAAACTCCTGCCTCCACCAGGTAAGAAGAAATGCTGGGGAGGTCTGAATTTTATGTTCTGCTCTACTCTGTGGACTAGACATCAAAAGGTGACAGGTTTAATACTTGAAAAATGCAGCTTGTTCCCCTCTGCCTGCTACACTGATCTTACAAAATGATTTAATCCAGGCCAGTCTCTACTGCTCTGGAGCCTGGAGTACAATCTGGAGGTGCAGAACATAGATAACGCATAAAAATGTTTTTAAAAATTTCTTGCTAAGGCTAAGAGAACCTACTTTCATACACTCTAGGATATTAAAAGTTCATGTTGCCCTGGCGTACATGAAATATGTAATGGTGCTGTGTGGTACAGCTGTACTTACATGGTTTGGGAATCTTCAGCCATCCATAACTGACAGACCCGTGTGATAAGGAAGAGACGTGGATACAACAGACACGGACGTATCGGACCAAAGAATGTAACCAAAGTGTTTTAGCAATATGATTTTCTTACAACTTTTGTAATAAGATTTTTCTTTCTGCTTTGTAATTCCTTGACTCTCTAGGTGCTCCAGAGACATCTGTCACTAATTTGTCCTGTGTCACTCACATCACCGTTTCTAGTACTGTTTCTCTCCATTGCACTTGGCTTCCTGGCCAAGGGGCACCAGAAGATACCAAGTACTTTCTGTTTTACAGGTTGGTGTTTTCTCCTATTTTAGTCAGCAAATAATTTATTTAAGAGCATCATGTCTCACAAGTATTTCAATTTAGATACGAGATGTACACTGAAGAATGTCAGGATTACATCAAAGACAAGTGGAGAAGGAATGTTGAGTGCAGGTTTTCAGTGACTCATATAGATCCTGAAGAGATTGACAATCTCATTGTGATACACATTAACGGGTCTAGCAAGTATGCAGCAATCAAGCCTTTTCAGCAGTTATTTAACCAAAATGCCATTGGTGAGTACAAATATATATATATATATATTTTTTAATTTAAAAATGTCAAGCAGGATTGTCAAAAGATTTGTGAGAGAATATTACTGGATTGAATGGTTCTTGATGCAGGTGAAAGTATGTGCTGGTTTTGCATAGGCTTCTTAATGAAATTGGAAGAGACTCTTAAGACAGAAATGGGTGGTTTTAACTAGCTTTGATTTTAATAATTTATTTTAAATTATAGAATGTCCAAAAAATAGACTAGAAAAGACAATTAGTTATTCTATTTGTTCACCAAAGCATGATTTCCAGTATTCATTTTCAATTGATTTAGTCAATCTACCTCCAACTACAGTTTTTACTGCGTTTTATTTTATAGTCTTTCTTTAAAATAAAAGAGACACATGATGTTCAAGTTAACCATCTTCTTTTAAAGAAAGGCATTAGACTGTCGAATAAAAGATAGTATCAGCCATGACTGCCTATCCTATTTCATCTACCCAAATAATTTATTTCCTTCATTAGTTACATGCCTTTCACTTGTTTGTAAACAGATAGCATTTCTCTTTTTCCTGGCTTCACTAAGGTAAAACAGTTGACAGACATTCTTAGAAATCACCCTGTAATAGCTACTGATCCATTCCTTTGAGTTTGTTCCAGTTTTCAGTAACTTTCTCGGTTACATCTGTTTTTTTTTTTTGTTTTTTTTTTTTTTTTTCCCCTGAAAATAATTTTTTCTAACTGTTCTATCATTAATTTAATGCTTTTGTGAAAATTAATTTAATAAATTCTCTCTCCCCCCAATAATCTAGTTTTCCAAAACTTTCAAGTGGATTTAAAAAAACATTTTCACTTCACTATTTTCTGCAATATATTTATTCCTCCTAAATCCTTCTCTTTTCTGTACAAAATGCGAAATAAATTCAAGAATGATAGGTCCTGTTTGGGAACACTGTCGGGTTATAAAATGCTCCAATTGTTAGTATTTAAACTTTGCTGTATAAATAACTTACTAGCACAGTTTTCTTTTTGTAGAGAAAGTGAATGTTCCCAGAAATGTCACTGTACTCTTAGAAGAAAATGATCTCCTGGCCACATGGGAGAAGCCAATTTCTCCTTTCCCTAAAGAATGTTTTGAATATGAATTTTACATCCGCAACTTGAAGTCAGGTAACAAGCAGGTAATTGCTGCTCTGATGCCAGGTATTACTTAGCGTTCCTGTCTTGGAGCTGGCTGTCCTGTAGAGCTGGAATTTGCCTTTGTGCAACCTGAGGAAAAAAGTGTCTTCGTATTCATGGATATGTTACAGAACATTTAAAATAAAAGCTCCTATTAGTACATTTTTGAAACTATAGACTTTTGTTGAAACTTGTGTCTCATTTCTGACTAGGGTTCAGCCAAAGTCTCATCAGTTTTCTTATTTTTCCTCTTTTTTTTTTTCTGGACATCATTTATGTCTGCAACAAACTATCCCCAGGAGACCTAGGATAGACCTAGAAGGACAAAAACTGGAGTTACTCAGTTTCATGCATCTGGGTTCAGAAAAGTAGGAGGATGGGCAATCCTGAAAATCCAGCATTAATTGTCTTAAGGAAGAACGCAAAAATGAAGCATCTTTCAAGAATTAGTCATGAAATATTGGTGTATTATGAGAGAAATTGCACCTATAAAAATAGAGATCTTACTTCAAAAGCAAAGCCAGATGCTCACAGTTACTCTAATAAAGGAGTTTTTAAAAAATAAAACGATAAGCATGATTAAAGCTTGTTTTCTGAATTGTTTAGTCTTAAGTAATCTATAACAGTAAAATATTGTTTTCCTAACAGATACTGAAAATATCCTCAAACGACTTCAGATTACGGATTGATGTTACCAGCAGGTATTCCATACAAATAAGAGCTAATCACCACATTTGTTCTATGAGAGGATTTTGGAGTGACTGGAGTGAAATTATTTCTGTTGGTAAGAGCGACACGCTTCTGTCTTGTAGTGAAGGTTATTAGATTGCTGGAAAGCAAATGCTCCTAATCATGAGCACGCACAACACCAAGTAATTTTAATAGAAGCCAGGAAAATAGGTATTTGAAGAAAGAACCTGACTTGTTAATGCTAAGGGGAGTTAAATATGTGTTCCATTAAAAATAATAATTAAAAAACAATCTCCCAGGCAAGCTTTTGGACACATGGAGAGGTTTTTTAGACAGTGTTTTGTTTTTACATGCTTATGTTTTCAGAGACTGCTTTAAACTAGCTTAAGGCCTAAATTATAGGTAAGGCCTTTTAGGCTGCATTATTTCTTTAGTTTTTACATGTGTTTCCCTGGCATGCATCGTGATGTTCATGATGGAGGTTAATATGAGTGATCCTGTCAAATTTACTGGAGCTATCTGAACTCTTAAATGTCTGGGGAAAAAAAAAATGAACATGGTTTTAGCATCTTTAGAACATGATGATTTGCCCCACTTTGTTCTGTATTTCATGCTTGCTGAACGTGTTTTTCTGGAAATAACAGTTTCCTTATCATGGCACGTTATCAACTGTTTCTTCTTAGACATCCTCCTTTGCTCTTATCTTTTGAGTTTCTTAACTTCCTGATTTTCACAAAAAAAAAAAAGTCCCTAACACTCTCCTGTTTACTGCACTTTTCCCTCTTATATCTATTTGCTAGTGAATGCGATTAAATCTGTCAGCAACCCAAGCACTCACCCAAGATGGGGGATGCTGACTGAACATCTCATTAATTAAGAAAACTGGGTCTATTTATTAGCCTTACCCACCAATCAGAGAAATATTCTGATGAGACCAACTTTAAGACCAGTAGATCTGTTCTGAGCCTATACCCTGAGAAAAACACCGGCCTAGGCCGCCCGTCCTGCGGCAGCAATCCTCCAACTCTCTTACCAACTTCATAGCACATTTGTCCTGCCCGGATTCTGCTTTCCCAGCAAGGCTGAAAGATTTGAGGGTCTCTCTGTGTCAGCGGGAGTATTTTTGGGGCTGTCTTGGCCGCGCAGCGTGACAATGACTGAGGAACATGGAAACATCGCTGTTATGGACGCCTCTGCTCACACACTGCAAATATCAAATACGGAAAATTCATTCTGATGATTAAAAAAAAAAAAAACAACAGTTAGTCTTCCATAAAAATTTACTTAAATTTCAAAAATATCCAAGGATAGGTCCAATTGCTCCTCCTATGAAAAGGGGATTTTAGAGCTTGTTGCAGCTCACTGACACAAGACAAGTTACTGGGGTGTCCCCAGAGCCACAGCACGGCCTCTACAATTCCTGCTTCTCCCACACCTTACTCCGAGTTGCAGTGAGACTCAGTGTTGCCTGATCATGCCTTTTTGAGGCCATTGCCAGCCAACGTAACATGGAGGAGACTTAGGACCCTTCCATTTTTGGTTTGGAAAACGGAGACACTTCCCAGCTGTCACGCTGGGAGGCTTAAAATTTGTTTATGGGACTTAACCGCTTCCCACAGTTTGCTGCCCCAGTCATCCTCGAGCCTTACACGAAGCATAACTCATGGACAGTTATATCCTAAATGTTATTTTCTTGAAAGAAAAGTGGTAACTCTGAAGACAAAATAAACCATTCTAAGGCGTTTGTAACGGTGAGGTTGACTGTGTATCCCCGTGGGGGTGGTATGGCGGTGCAGGACGGATCACGGTCCTGCTCACAGCGCCATCCCCGCGCTGCTCTCAGTGGAGACAGCAGGCTCAGCTCCTCGTTTCTCAGAAACAAATCTGGCCACAGTTGAATATTGTTTTGTCCACAGCACCAATAAACCTACCACTCCTGCAGCTGGCCGATTTACGTCCTTTCAATTACCCGGTAATGGCAGTGCTGACACCTCGATGCGTAGGACAGGTAGTTATCGTCGGCACACACGGCCTCGTCAGCCTTTTGAAACCGCAGTTCAGCGTAAATGGTTTTGTTATGTGGCATAACGTGGCACAAAATAATGGTCGAGGTCTCCGAGTGACGCCTTTTGAAAACAGAAACACAGACTTTAATAGAAATACCTGCGTCTGCTCACAGGCAGAGGCAGCGGAGAAAGTCTGCCAGGGAAATGCATCAGCAAGCAGCTCACAGGAAAAATGGGAGGTTTCCATGTCTTTTTTACATGCAAGCTGATGAAGCCGGAGAAATCCAGTTCCTGGCTAGAAAGGATTAACAGAAATGAAGAATGGTTTAATGGAAAACAAATAGTTTGTGCCTGAGATTATCAGCAAACCGCGTCTTTGCTGAGTGTACCAGCTGTGTGCTCGCTGCATGGCATTGCGTGTCTCAGGGTAACAGACCGTGTCATCTTCATCCTGCTGGTGGGCCTGGCTCCTCACGCTTCTTGGCTTGTTCTCTCCTTCACGTTAAGATGAAGGAAATTTATTCTTGAAATTAGGAAGTCAGTTTCACAAGAAGCGTTCCTGAAGCTGTGCATTTTGTTTCTAATTCTAGATACCAGGTCTCCATCATTGGCATGTTAATTTGTGGTCCGAGCACAACCACATAAAACAGCTGATGAAATAGTTTGTAAGAGTGTGCTTAAAACAATCTGCACTATAACAATATATTTAATTTCTTTTTTTTTCTTGAAATTCAGGGCAAAACAAACTGGAGAATTCCATAGCCTGGATTCTCGCTGCGCTTTGTGTGTCCACGTGCTGCATGTTCTTGCTTGTTGCTGTAATATGCAAAATGTAAGTATCGCCATCTTCTTTTTAATTACAGTATAACTAAGGACTATGTGTTCAACAGGGGTGGGAGGATGTTACAAGCTTTGCTTAATTTTAAGAAAGGGCACTGATTTTGGTATTCACACATAATTATATAAACAAAAGTACTGAATAAGTAATAATCAGCCTCATTAATCATCAAAACTAACATTCAGCAAAATTGGTGGGGTAAGAAGGTTATTCAATTTAATCTTAAACAACAAACCCTTATACTAAGTGAGACAAATTTGTTAAAAATCTATTTTTCCTTATCTCATTTCTTCACTTAAATGGGTCTGGTTGGGTCAATTATTTCCTCAGGAGAACTCTGTTTTTAACCCTGGTGAAAGCTGCCAAGAGCATCTTTCATGGCTAAAATGTACAGGCCAGTACTTTCCCAGTCTTCCCTACTTCAGCCTGCACACCTACACTCTATATCAGGCCCTGGGCATGTGGTCTGAGTTTTGGTTGGTATCAAGGAGCGTGGTAGATGCTTTGAAGAGGTAAAAATTCGGTGCTTTTGTGCCTGCTGCTCCTCTTAACTCCTTAACAGGAGTGAGTGCCTTGAACTATTGATTGCTGTGAGTTTTTAAACTATTTGTTTAGTTTATTTTTAATTACTACAGAGGTTATGGATGCCATGTAGTAAACACAGCTGCCATATAGCCAAACTTCCCAAAATGTGGTGTGAAGAAACCCAGGTTCGCTTTGGATTGCTGTAGCTGTGACTAGTCAAATCATAAGTGATGAATTAAAGAGTCAATGTAATTACAAGCTTCTCCCCTGAAACATGCATCAAGCTGCAATTATCAGTCCTCAATAAACAAGCTCTTAGTAATGGAAGTGCTGTCCTCAACTCTGCTAATCTCTTATTAATTTCTTTAATGTCTTTTAATTTATTGGTCATCCTGATGTGTCCTTGGCTATTTTCCTTTCCATATCGCATTGCGTTCATCAAACAAAGGTTTGTCCACAGGAACGCTATATTAGAATAACTGTTATTAACTCTCCCTAAAGTGGCTGGTGTCTATAATAACCTGTTCTTAAGTCAATTTAATTGGCATAGCGCATCTCAATAAGCAATCCTTTCTGGCCCAAGATAGATTAACTCCCCAGAGACTTTATTCACGTTGTGCTTTGTATGCACTTGTTCCCAGCTATGCAGCCTGGATGTAGTGGTGGAAATCATAGAAATCCCCAAACTGCTCTTACTCACATCACTGATTCTTTAATGGACTGACCTGTCTGTAGAGCCGTAGGTCCTCTGCTGCTCCAGCGTCATCTTCATCTGCTCTCTTCTCTCTCTTTGGGACACCAAAACACCAACACCAGTTAGTTCCAGCAGCAGCTAATAGCAGTCACACTGCTCCATGTTTTCCCATGGAGTTCTGCAAGTGTTTGGATATTAAGCAGTTACTCCCTGCAGAGATCCTGAAATAGCTATAGGGGAAGAGATCAGTATAAGGGAAGACTTCTACTCAAGCAAGGACCAGCTCGAAGATGCTGTACTACTGCATTTTACAAATTTTAATACGTTAGGCAAATTTAAGTTAACTTTTCCAGGTTCAGCTGCTTGATGCTACATTGGTTGCTTCCAGGACTGTAAGTATGTAATTCCCTAGCACCAAAAGGCTCATTACAGTCCATCTTCACCAAAGTGATGACAATTTTATCTGCCTCATGCAATGAATTTCATGAAGTTGCTAGCTTTACTCCACCCTTCCCGAGCTGTTTCATGCTCAGTGTCCTTGCCGCGTTTCTAATCCTCCAGCCTGCCCTGGGAGGAGGTGGGAAGTGTGAGAAGATGAAATGCAGTGCTTAGCCTGCTCATTTGTTGTATCTGCAGATATTAAAAAAAGAAAAATAGAACAGGTTCCCAAGATCAGTTTCATTAGCCATCTCAGTTTTTACTGCTCTTGAATATTCACAAAGTGTGCTATGCAATTAAAGCCACAGAATCATTTCAAATTTCATACAATTTGAAGGCATTCTAAGGAATTTCATTATGGCAAAGAGTTCTATAATTTTTTTTCTGTGTACTTCCTGGAGATTGCAGGCATCAGAGGTTCAGACCACTCTTGGTGAGAAATGCTACAAGGCAAAGTAGCCCTCTGGGACTGTTTGGATAGTCTTTTCCTTTCACTTGCAGCAGCTGATGGGGTTACCATCTTGATAAAAAGCATTATTGAATGTTTTCCTAGTTTGCCCTCTGTCTTTACGAACGAGCATCCTCTGTACTTCTTTAGGCTGTGCCTTGGAATTGCATTTCTCCTGGAGGTGAGCCCACGGGAGGATGTGGTTAATAACTCGCTCCCAGCTGCTCTCCTCTTAATTGACATGAGGCCTGCCAGCAGCCCTCCGTTCCCTGAAATCTATGTGCTCGCCCCCACCTCTGGCAGGTCCCCCTCCCTCTCCTGCACCCCACGACCAGCACGCACCAGCCATCCGCTACTGGGAGGTCGTTTGGAAAACGTCACGGGGAATCTCAGGGGAGCAAGACACTAGAAAAGACACTCTAACCTACCGTGAAAACAAATATTTTATCAGTCTCATCGCAGCGGTTAGAAGAGGGAAAAGAAGAACTTGTTGTCTTACTTATTTCTCTTTATTTATCTTTGGCCTTTTCATGTCACAGCCTGTGGGAAAAGGGGCGAATTTCAGAAAGGCAGACACAGGACAACAGCTAGAGGCCCTGAAACGCTGAGTTAAGGCGCGAGGGCCCCGTGGGGTATTTCCAGAGCCTGAAGGTCCAGGTAGCGCTAATGGAAAGGGCCGTGCTGTAACCTGTGTAGAGACAAGCAGAGATATCTGGAACGCTTTTTAATCACATAACTCCAACTTTTCAGTGTTCTACTAAAAAAGAACAGGAGCTTTCTAAGGGCAGCATTGTCACCACCCCCACCATCGCCTCGGCCACTTCTCTGCTCCAGTGACGTTGGGCTAGCTCCGCAGAACAAGTGCTGCATACTAATTCTGGGCTAAATGCTATAATCTTCAGTCAGGACAAATTCCCATTAAAATACGGCCCTATTTGGACATCGTGCTATCCAGGGGTAGAGATAGGGAATGCATCTCAGTGATTTAAATGTGAAGCCTGTACTCTGGGATTTATCAAAGGCAAGAAAAAGTTCGCTCTGCAGCACTTGCTATCACACAAATCCACACACCTGTATGCTTGAGCCAGACTAAAGGGTGTCAGGCGGGAAAGGAGGATCTCACAGGGCGTTAGCAGGATGAGTTATTACACTGCTACGCAGAGCCGTTTGCTGTCAGCCATCTCCGGTCCCGTTCCTTGCCTCCTCCTCGTTCCCTCAGCACACAATTATTTACGGTTGCTCTCCTACCGCAAGACATGGGCAGATTGTGTCCAGAAACCAAAGTCTGAGCGAGAGGCAGCCTGTCTTGAATGTCCAAACGAGGCACGTGGCAACGCAGCCCTTGGGAAGAACGTGAGCGTTAACAGACAGAGCAGAGCAATTAATTTCTCTCCAAGACAGACCTATCGCTGGCTGTTAAAGCTGCAGTGGTGCCCTCTTGGATAAGGCCTCCCAGACCAACTCTCTGCTACGACGGCGATGAAAGAGGATGATGAGGGAGAGGTCAGCCCACCGCCTCTTTGCAAGTCCCCCAGAAGTGTCCTGGTAGGGCAGGCACAGCTGCCCAGTCCTCAGGTGTCTGCTAGTGGACCATTATCCAGTGTGTTCATCCCTTTTGAACCTGCTGCTGCCATCAGATGCTGACGACGGAGGAGGGCTGGGAGTGCAAGGAGAGCTGCCCTCTCGTGGGGCTAAACATGTGCTGCCCGTCGGGCACGTCATCCATCAGAAAAAGCAGTGCTTTCACAGCCCTCCACTACTGTTTTTTTGCAGAAACCACGTTTGGAGTAAACTGTTTCCACCAATTCCAACACCCAGCAACAAATTCAGAGATCCCTACCCAAATGAGTACGAGGTAAAATAACACTTTAGCCACTCTTTTTTTTTTTTTGGTTTTTGGTTTTTTTTTTTTCTGTGCTAGAAGGAACGCTTGTGTTTGTGTGCTGCTCTTCCCCTGTAAGTTTGGGAGCTTGTTGCTGCTCAGCTAAAGCCTTTTGACCACTTAGAATTTCTGATGTCCATATTAAATGCGGGCTACGTTGTCAAATATGTTGTGAAAGTGGGAAATCCGTGGGTGCAGTTAACCTAACGACGTGCACAGCCCTAACTGCGAGCGTAACGTGGAGACAGAACCCAATGCTCTTTCTCAGCTCTTGCCTTACGAAACATTTTGGGTGAATCCCTCTTTAAATGCACCAGCTTGAAACACGGCGTTTCACGAAATGCACTGTTAAGTGAGAGCTTTGCAGCATTTGTTTCATAACAAATATTCCACGCAGGCTTAAAATGATCTGTCGTGACTCCTCTCTCTCAATTAGCGCAGTTTAATTAATAACCTCAGTTTACCTCCCAGCCCACCAGCTAAACGTGGTGTTTGCTTTCCAGAGAGCACGTACCTGCACCAGCGAGACAGAGACTGAGTTTGGCAGCTTTGCTGAAGATCTCTACTGCAACACGCTCGACGACTCTGTCTTCTGAGAGGCCGTGGGGCTGGCGAGGCTGTGCGGCCCCGGCACGTCGCCCACCGTCGCTGGAGCGGGCTTCGTGTCACCTCCGCGTTTCCAGCGGGGGAGGAGGACTTGCTTCCATGAGGTGCCTTGCATAATGATAAGCTATTAAACAAAACATCCCAGTTTAAGCAGGATATATGTACATGGTACAAGGCAAAAAATTCTGGAGAAGAGCTAATAGCTATTTTTTATGGTTGACAGCTTAATCTTTTAGTTTTTTGTTTTGTTTTAAAGACTTCTGACAATGCAAGACACAAAACACAAACTGGGACTTGGCGCAGGCGTGTGCATGGCAGCCCTGGTCCCTGGCAGTGACCACGGTGGGTCACGTATTGGGGAAAGTGTGGAACAAGCTGTAGAGCACCCCAGAGCTGTCATCCCCAGTGCTTCACGGCTGCAGCAAGCCGTTGTGGGAGCGGCACTCGCACTTGCCTTCACCGGTACGCTTTGTAATGACACAGCGTGAACTGCCCAAATAACCTGAATGACCTCTGTGGAAACGCAGTTCATTGGTGAAGGAAGCGTCTGGCGGTGCCGTGCGAGAGCGGAGAGCTGTGCAGCCAGACTGGTCCCGCGTGGGGACTGCCCGATCCGTGCCAGGCCGTGCCCGGCACGGCAGCGTCCCTCCTCTACCGCATGAAGGTTTTACTCAGCGCCCGGCCGGGACTGCAGTCTGGGTGCTGTGACACCCCGGCTTCAGTACAAAACAAGAGCTTCACCTGTGTCTCTGGTGCTCCCTTCTTCTGAAGGAGGGAATGCCACGGGGATGGTGGGCTCTGGAAGAGCACATGGCTGCCCACCCGGCTGCTCACCGGAGGTCACGGACTGGAGAAGGCGCAGGAGATGCGTTGGCTCATTTTCAGTCCAAGGCTTCTTTGCAGGCTCTTGCTTTTGACATCAGCTGGCAGCATCTGAGAAAGGAGAAGAAGAGGTCATTTGTGCTTCCTGGCACGAGAGATTAAAGCTTAAGAGAGGGAAAAAAAGCTGGAAAAAAAAAAAAAAAAGAAAAAAGAAAAATGGCAGAAACTGATAAACTTCCTCGATTGCACCTACAAAACAAACCAGCCTGGGAACGCAGAGATTGCAACTGTACAGTAATTAAAGAAATGTGCCAAGGACTTCTTGGGGGTCTTAAGAGGCTTTCTGAGCTGCAAAGAGCTGGGCTCCTCCTTCGTGTGCTGCCCTCAGGGAATTTTGAAAAGCCAAGCCTAATATCGCAACCCCTTTTCCTTCGCTATCTGTTGCTCCATCTTAAACAAACTGACTCTGAGACAGAATCGGTCTCTGCTTCTGATTTGTTTACTTGCATTGTGTAATCCACAAAGTGAGTTACCAAACAAACCTCCTGCCTCAAACCACTTGAAAACAGCTTGGGCTTCGACTTCTCTGGCTCCGGACTGCGAAGCTCTCCTGTTCCTGCTGCCAAGAAACCTCCTGCCCGTCGAGCTGGCCAGAGGTGGGGCTGAACACATTAACCAAGAAAAAAAGAGAAAGACTTGATCCAGCAAGTAAATTGTTTCAAAAGTGCTGAATGCAATGGAGGTCCCAGGTGCTACAGACCAAAAAAAAATGATAATAAATGAGCCAGTTCTCGTCTGGGTGAAATAGCATGGCTCCATCTAAATTAATATAGCTCATTAATATAACAAAGTTTGTCTCTCAAATGTCTCTCCTGCCTGTGATTTTAATGGTTTTGAGGTGCCCAGCTTTAACAGTCTAAAATCAGAATTTCATTAGTAGAATCCTAAAAATGAGACTAAAGAGAATTCATTTACTGTAATGTATTTTACGTCACACCTTCAAACGGCCTAACAAGTAAGATTTCTAAATGTAATTCCATTCCCATGGCATTATATTTAGAATGGCAAGATATTGCAGAGCTTCATGCAAGGTATTTGGGTATATTCTGCATTTGGCCATATGAAGGTGTGTGTGTGAAGGCTCAGCACTTACGGGTGAAGGCAGCGGCAGGCTCAGGCCACCGCAGCGTTCCCGGAGCACGCAGACATGGATCTGTGTCGCTGATAAGGATGCGCATCACGGGAAAACAACAGGAAAAACTGCAACGAGCCGGTGGTGATGAGAAAACGCATGGGGATGTTCACCTGATCAGCAGGGGCACGGCAGGCCCTCCGTGCTTCCAGGGAGGATGAGTTCCCTCGGGGACGGGAAGGGCTTGGTCCCTTGGAAAGCTGGCAGATGCGTTACGCTCATTCTAGAAAATAAAACAGAGCTGGTGTGAAGCAGCAGGAGCATCTTCATTTTCCCAGCCAGGATCCATCCACGCAGAGTGAGGAAAGCAATTCCTGCCTCCTCACAGCTGCAATACCCGGAGCAAAGCGGCTTCCTTTCAGGCAGCGAGGGAGGAAAAGCAAGGTGTTCGGTACAGCCCCAGCAGTCCCCTCTCATCGGCACGTGCCGCTCGCGGGCTCCGCGGCGGGAAGGACGCAAAGGCAGGCCATGCTCACCTCACATTTGGCCACTCTTACACCAGCGAAGCTGTCCATCCCCAAACTCCTAGATCGGGGTTACCCGTTTGTGCCCGGAGTGTACAGAAATACTTACTGCGCGGTTTTTCTTCCTTAAACCCAGCCGCAAACCCAGTGCATTCCTCCTGCTGCGGCTTTTCCCCGCCGCCTCACCCGCAGGAGCGTGCCCCTCGCCCCCCGCTCCAGAGATGGCAATTTTAAATTTGCTTTTTAAAAACTGAATTGTGTTACCAGGCCGTTTTATTTTTAAGCTTCAGAGATTGCAAAAGTGCAATATTGCTCCTTCGAAACGCAGAACACAATCGTACAACTCCTGCGCTGCCCCCCCAAGGGCAGTTTGGTGGACTTAGTGATTTCCAGCAAATTTCCACCCCAAATTCACCCACGCAGGTATTTATTTTTTTGGCCAGTTTTGGAAGCAGTGTTAGACCAGAGATATATAAAAAGATTATTTATTTTTTTCCCTGCCTCCACAAAAATAATAATAAACCAACTGTTCTATTTTATATCTTCACATCGGATATATCTTACCCCCCCAGCAGGCACTGCCTAATGCTGTGGGGAAATTTGTCAGTGGGTACAACGAAATGTGGAGGAAAAATGCTCCCAGAAGACAGGTATCTTTACAAATGACAGAATATTTATTACCAATACCTTTAAAAAAAGATTACATCTGCTAGATCACTGATAAATATCATTTACACTGGGGAGAAAACTACAGAAGCTTTTTTTTTTTTGTTCCATTTTTCTTGTTTTTGTCGGTTTTTTGGTTTTTTTTTTTTGTGGGTTT
>WHYT01016134.1:91058-113826 GCA_009806455.1 Tetrax tetrax
TACTGACAATATTTCTCTGGTCAACACCCCTGACTTTTACACAAGTGGAATCTTGATTATGAGTTACTGAATAAATATATTTAGAAGGTCTAAAAGTTAACTGTATTATTTTGTAAGCAAAAAAGAAGAGTTACAGGCAAATTCAAGCTATCAGGAAAAAAAAAAATATTAAACCACTGCAGCGCATTTAAACTTGAAAATTTTATAGAAAATTCCGTTGCCTTTTACCAGCGTTATCCCATCTGAGTGAACTTACAAAATTACCCCGTAGTAACAAACAGTCCTTCTCTTAAGAAGAATTATTTTGCTGCGGATATCGGCGTTCTCCGGCGTGACTCTCTCGTGCCTTCAGGCGTCCATGAAGAGTCTCTACAGAACGGCACACTTCCTAGCAGAGAACTGCCGGGAGATCCCCTCCCCGCAGACAGCCTGCACCTCCTGACGCACGGCACAGCTCCTCGGTGCTCTCGGGCCGGCCCAGATTTCCTAAGCGTTTCCTACCTAGCGGCGTGACGAAGGGTGATGAGTCGTGATCCAATGCACGTGGGAAAGCAAGCGCGTGTTCGGCCAAGGGACCCAGGGCAGCTTTACGTCTCGGAGGCGCTGTATTCTGGTTTCCTTGGGATCAAATCCCCCAAAGGCGAGGTGGATTTAGCCGGGTTTTCACCCAGCGGTGAGAACCGCGTCGGTCGCGCGCTCCTTCGGGTACCTGTCCCTTTTTGTCACTAGAGGCAGAGCTCGCATCTTTGCAGTACCTTCATTCCTACCCAATTTAATGCTAATTATGACAAAGACAAAGCTATTTCAAGACAGTAACCATGGACCCTTGCTGCACGGTGCCAGCATATTAGCTACATGTCCTGTAGTCCACAACCAACCAAAATTCTTGTATTTTTTTCAAGATTATCGTGTTCTTACTGAGTATTTCGAGTTTGTCTTGCTTAGACCTCTGAATAAAATTTTGTGTGTTACAAGCACTTGATTTAACGCAAGAGTCACCGTAACTGCCATGTAAATACAGCCGCACTACGAACCCGATCTGGATCAGTTCTGCCTTGCGTAGCCTCGTAAAACTGTACAGTAAAGTTGCAGCCAATTTACCAAGGACAACTTTGAACTCTCCGTCAGAAAGGAAAAAATTCCAAACAATATTCTCATGATAATGTCATCCATAGCATTTTATAGCAGAGGAAAAATTAATATCTACATCATATGTTAAAAAATTCTATAAAACACTAAATATATAATAAAAAATATGCATATAAGGACATATGTAAACTGCTTTGGTAACATCATATTACAGATGTTTTCAGTGCATTGCAGAGTTTCCAAGGAAACTTCAGACAAAGCTATATTTGCTTTGAGGAAGTACTGTATAATGCCATTCCTAAAGAAGCATAAACATTTTTCCAGTAGTAAGATGTACTCAGACCACAATATTACTTAGTACTGGGTGTCTTCAAAACAACTAGCTAAATGTTGCTTATATTATAAACAAGTCCGTTAGGTAATTTTTGTCATAAACTGGAGCGAGCTGTGAGCGATATCATTATTGTGCTGATGGCTGACAGTGTACAGGCGTTGGAGGTCGAAGCGCCGGATCCTCTCGCGTACGCATCTGAGCCGAGGAGAGAGGGGGAGAAGAGAGGCCAACGGTGAGGAGAGCAGCCTGCATTAACCCAAAACCTCTCCCCCCTCACCCAAATTGTAATTCCGCTTCCTCCGATGAAGCGCGGGGGTGGCAGGAAGGTCGGACCTCCCGGGATGCTCGGAGCCCACGCGCAGTGCCCTCCTCCTGCCTCAATAACCCCCTGGTTACTGGGTTTCACCTCTCTAACGGACTTTTTGGTTTAACTTAAATTCCTGCTGCTGTTACATTGAGGCTACTTTCACAATTCTATTACTCCATGACCTGTTTACTATTTTTTTTTTTTTTAAATGGCACCAGCCTGGCAGGATCTGGCTCCTGGAGGAGCTGCATCCCTGCTCCTTGGCCCCGTGTGTTTAGCCACATAGGAACTGGTGTGTGTTCCCGCTCTCCTGTGTCTGCTGATTAAATTCCTCTGTATGGTTTATCCAGCCACGGTACACAACCATGGTGGAGATAACTCTGGTCTCACCCAGGGTTTTTACATCGCTGTAATTTCAATGCCACGTTCCTGCATTGCAGAGGCTCCTGATTTAATGCAGCTTATAAACTCTGGCATTATTAATGGAAGATGGGACATGGAGATTTTACAAAAGCAATGTTGTGTAATAAAATACTCTCTTTTTTGTTTGTTCTTCCACACCACCTCATTTCCCTAAATAAATATTTATGCATCCAACACACAATGGAATATGGCGATACAGTAGCCTTATAAATTTAAAAGCCTCTGAACACTGCATTTTCTATTTTGTTACAGTGAATTGCAGTGGAACAATACATTGAACATATATATGAGTACGGAAGTAAGAGAGTGGAAAGCATCCAAAACTCTTAATTCCAAATATAACTACTTATGATGGCGTTTGTTATGGTTTAATCTTGACCCAGGATGAAATCAGACTAGTGGGATGCCATGACTGCAGGTCCCAGGTAAGCCTGGGTTTCAGCTCCCTGCCTGGGAGAGGACCAGACCCACAGCCTGCCCCCGCTCGGCTCCATGGCTCCGCTTCATCCCTGTTTGCAGACGCAAACGGTGACTGGGGGAAGTGGGTCTGCCCCGCCAGCGCGTCAGGAGCAGAGGGGCTGGCGACGCTGGCTCCCCGCGGCGCAGCGGCAGCAGGAGTGGGCACCAACCCCGGTTCCTCCCGTCCTTACTTGATATCTTTGGAATTCGGATTTGTTCGCTGCTGCTGCCGTCGCCGCCGTCGCTGTACGGCTTTATCTCTATGATGTAGTCCTCGTTGAACGGCAGGGAGAGCTCCACCGAGGTTTTATTCGTTTCTATTACAGATGTGCTGCTCTGCCTATTCCACCTGTACAAAACCTGCAGCGAAGGGGAGAGAGGAGAGGAGGCAGAAATGGCAGACACGTCCATTTTCCTAAGGGTGTCCAGCTATGGGGGTTTTGCTGGTCACCAGCACAGTGGTGACCGTGCCCAGGTGGGGAGGGGACACTGGGAGAAGCGCGATGCCGATGCGCAGCACCGGTACCGGGTGGAGCCCCTCGGTGGAATCTTCAGCTTCACTGAGTGAAAATAAATCCCTCAGCTTATTTAGAGAGGTCAAAACTTACATTTCTTCAGGAAACTGAGATAGGGTATTTGATGCAGTGTCATGACCAGCTTATCAGAATAATTGACTTTTTTTAATTACCTTCTAAGATCTGGGAATTCTACTAATTTCAATCACAATTATGACATAAAATAAAAGATTTCTGGAAAAAAAAAAAAGAAAAAAAAAGTTGGGCAATGTTTTGCTGTGATTCAGGAAAGAAATGGGGCAGTGTTATCCTAGCATTGCGTTAAAAGAGGACTTCTTAGAAACCCACTAGTTGGAGTTTGCTTTTTCAGGGTGATGAGTCTCTCATCATCCTCCTTAATTTGCATTTCAAACCTAAAATACATAGTGAAAAGTTGATCCAAACTGCCGAGGTTCATCTGAGGTTTTGACTAAAAACCCTGAGGAATTACTTTTGATAATCCGATACAGTGCCGAAACTCAGGGGAGCTGGCACAGGCTGGTGATGCGGATGGCACTGGCATTCCAGCTCGTGAACAGAACAGGAAGCATGTCCGGGTTCTTCATCGCTTCAGGCTCTGGTGGAAAACATTTGCACGACTTGACCCTCAAGACAACGGCTGGCAATTGCACACTGATGTCTTTTTTGGGCCAAATTAAACCCTTGGGTAAGGTGATGGAGTTGAATCCTTCCCAAGATTTCTCTCTAGTTAAATTTACCCTATTAAGACCGCTACTAATGAGGATTCTCTTTCTTTTCCTTTTGGCTCTGCTTTCTGAAGAAAATGGGAGCTATTAACAAAAGCATTTTATTTATCTGCAATTAAGGAGTCAACGACAGCCTTTGGAAGGTCTCCACTAAAGGCGGAGAGCAGTCCTGCAGGCTGGGAGCTGCGGAGGGAAGGAGCAGGTGAAGATCATGGGCTGAGACCGCCACGGGATCTCAGCATCGCTGTGGCCAGGGCGAGCAGCCGGCAGAACGTGCTCACCCTACACAGGTACAGCCTCTGTTTCTGGAGGAATGCTCCAGTTTTAACCTGGAAAACCATGCCATGACCATGAAAAACACCCCGTCTGGTGTTACTATAAACCCCAAGTTGACACTAGATTCATGGAAGTGTTCCCTATAGCTCCACACCAGAATCCAGTGACAGCTCAGTGAGGATTCACTGCAGGAATGGTGAGGGAGGAGGTGCAGGGCAGTAGATGTCCCGTGCTGACAAAATACTCACTTTGTAGCCCCTCACTTCTGACTCGTTGTCCAGTGCTTTCACTTGGTCCCAGTTCAGTATGATCTTGGAGTTGGATGAATTCCATATGATGTTCCCGGGGGGCTGACTCGGTGCTGTACCAAAACATACACAGCATTTTATTACTAAGGAGCACTGTTTCCCAGTTGGATCCCTCCCAGTACCAATGTGGCTTCCACCACCGTAGCTGAACGTGCCCAGACTCCTATCGCTCTGGAAAGCTAATGAGCTGTTTCACTGATTGGTGTCCTCAAGGTCACAGGAGGTGTGACACAACACAGTGCTCTAAATGAAAAAAGGATTCAGTCTGTTGCTCAACATGCCTGAGACCAGAAGAAAAAAAGCCCTCTTGAATGAAGAGATAAATATTTAATTTTCCTGCACAGCTGTGATTTCAGTTTTGCATGCTCTGCTTACTTAACACAGGGAAGAAAAATAATAATAAAAAAAAGGCTCATAAGCCTTGTGCACAAAAAGTCGGCAAAGAAAAGTCTGACAGCTCCTTCAGACTCAAGAAAGCTTGAAAATGGGAGAGGGGATCGCTGGCAGAAAGCCTCCCAGGCAAGAGGCCCCATTCTCACAGACACTCACGTGGCTTTTTGGTTGTGACGTTGACCGCGGCGCTGGAGGGGCCTGTCCCAGCCGTGTTGTACGCCCTGACTGCCAAGTGATAGAGCGCGTTGCCTCTCAGGTTGGTGACTTTTGTAGATGTCTGATTGCCAACCGTTCGAATCCTTTTCGCGCTGTCTTCCTTTTCATCGTGTCTCCAGCATCTGACCTGAGAAGCAGAGCAGGTACGAGTTCACCTCCAGCCACGGGCTGGCAGCACCGTTGTTGTTTCCAGCGCTAACTCCGGCACTTCTGCCCAAAGTGCAAGAGCTATGGGGACAGAATCTGCACCTGGTTACAATCCCTTCTCATTCCTTTCTAGAAACGGCCTGGCTGCAGCGCTCCCTCCCCAGGACCTCGGATGCCAGCTGGCCATGGAAGCACATTCACGCAGTGTTCCCTCAGCAAGCTCTGCTCTCTGTTCTCAGCCAGATTACATACAGAAAAATCTATAATCATTTACAGTGTGAGGGAAATCTCCATGTACTGAAAAGACAAAAAAAAAAAAAAAAAAAAAAAAAAAAAAAAAAAAGCAAATACAGGAACCCATCTGCCCCATGGCTAGCAGGAGCAGAACTGAGATACCATGACACATCTCCGCGTCTATTCAATGCTTAATACTGAAGGGATGCCGCGCTGCGTTTCCATACCTCATATCCCTGTATTCTTCCTTTGTGCTGGTTCTCCTGAGGGGGAGCCCAAGAAACTTCAACGTCTGAGGCAGAAAGACTTCTGGCTGAAACAGTGGTTGGGGCTCTCGTTGGCTCTGGGTAGAGGAGTTAAAAATAAAATTAAGAGTTTTCAATTTTATGTTCCATTAGTCCCAAACGTCAAGGGATTTATTTTCTTCATTGCACGAGAAAAGAAGCAAGCGACCAAAACAAACTTCCACATCTCAAAACGATGGCCTGTCAGCCTGTGCCAGATGGCCCCGCTCCTCTGCCTAAGAAATAATAAGATGTCCTTACTAAACTCAACCCAGGATGCCATGTACTGTAATTAGGACAAGAGGGAACATTTTCTAATCAGTGGACATTAATTCATACCAAATCTCAGTGGAATTCTTTCCAGATTACATATTACTTTTCCATTAATATCAAAGATTTCATTACGATTAATGTTATTTTAATGACTATCAAAAGAATTAATCAAGGCTCGCCATTTATTATCAATCAGAGCAAGGATTAGGTATCAAAGGATACGTCAAGGTGGATACCAAACCCTTTCAGACCCGGTCAAGCCCCCCGTGTCCAGCAGCGGGGAGGAGGGAGAGGCGGTGGAGTGGGATCCTGGCTCTACCTTCCTCTGCCGAGTAGACGACCGTCACGGGGCTGAAGGACCCTTCCCCCTTGTTGTTGTACACCCCCACTTTAACTTCGTAGGGGGAGAAGGGCGGCAAGGTCTCGTTGCGGAAGACGTATCTGGCGGCGTCCGGGGAGGCCACGACGGTCTGCATCCAGCTGACGGTGCCGAAGGGGCGGAAGGCCACCACATATCCAAAGCCGCCTCCGTTCTGCAGCTCCTCGGGCACTGTCTGTGGGCAGGCAGATCGTGGGAGAAAGGGCGTGCATTTATCTCCTGGTCTGCATGCTGGCTATTGCTCTTGGTCCTTCTAAAGCTACTGTCCTAAACAGAGCATTGGAGACGGGAGGTGGCTGCAGTCCTACTTCATTTCTAACCCAAATTCATCCCATCCCATCTGTGCTAGAGCCTTGCTGCTCCGCAAGCTCCCTGTAGTCATGGAGGAAAGCAGCATTTCTGGAAAACACTTCGCCTAAGACTTGATTCACCTTCATAGGCTCCCATGTTCCCCCAATGACTAGATGGAGCCTCCACTAACGAGGGCTGGTCCCTCGCTGTCCCGTTGCTACGCAGTGACCCGGACCTGACTATCCGCGTCCCGTACGACGTGACCTGTTAGAGAGCGCAATGGCAGGGAGCGGCTTGTCACAAACGCCATGGAGAAGGGCAGGTAAGTGCTAGGTAACAGCTGACAGAAACAATCTGTCACCTCCAGGTCACTTCTGGACACATGGACACTTCCTACTCTCAGGGTTCCAGCCCCCTAAAAGCTGCATCAAAAACCAAAGCTTCAATGTATTAAAATAATCTGTAATTATGGGCACTCTCCCACAGATGTCCATGGTACTTGAGCACAAGCAGTTACTTTTGGTAACTGCTTCCTATCTGTCTTGTAAAGCTCAAAAAAATACACCAGACCATAAAGAAAAGGCCTCTGGACATTTAAGAGAGTAAACTGACTGTTCTATCAAAATACAAATTATATTTTGTGCAAATTACGACTGAAAGTCACAGCTGATGTTCTTGCTCTGTGTGTTTTTGAAACATATTGCACTATCTTCAGGAGACACGGCGCAGCTAATTAGTCCAACGGAGGAGGAAATTTAGCACATTGAGCTGTGTGGTAAGGACAAAAACCCATTTATAGTTTTTTAATAACCTTAAAAATATCTCTGGCGATTCATTCTGCCAGCTTGGTCAGAAATAGTGCTAAGTGGAAGCGTTAGCATGTCTAGTGAAGTTCATTATTAGGAAAAATATGCCAGCTGCATCACATCATAACATGAAAATATGAGCAGACAAATGACTAAAGTTCTAACCCTGGCTGCCTTAAGGAATATTAAACATTTTTCATCTCTGTATCTCCTCTTCCTGGCTTTCATTAGCAGCAATGAAAGCCAGCATGCAGCGTGTTGTGCTAACTCTTAACTATTTGCTGCCACGTAACCCGGTGCAGAGATAAGGGCTGCAGCTGGGGAGCCAGCCACAACGATTCTCAAGAAGGTCAGGACGTTGCAAGCCTGCCCTCACAAATTCTGTTTCATCCCTCAGGCGGTTTCTGCCCATCCATGTTTTGCCGTACGGATGCGCTCAGTCAGGGGGGAGCTGAGCTTGTGTTGAAGTGGTGATGCGCAGCCCGTTCCCCGCGGTCCCTTGCTCAGTGGTAATAGCTGGGCTATTTTACCACACAATTTGGGCTTTTTTTTTTTAGCCCAAACTGTTTGAAATCTACAGAAGCTTCACTGGGGTCTGCGACAAAAGTGTGCATCTAGGTGAGGACCATATTAACGTTCCTCTCGGTTTGGACTCCGCTTACCTCCCAAGTAATGACCAGCTCAGACTTGGTTCCTCCACCTCCACTGACGTTAGCCGGCGTCACTTCAGGAACTGCAAAAAAAAGATGCACAGGATGCACGTGGAGACTTTGAAAGCAGAAAAGGGCATTGAAGTGAAGCAGACCTACGCAGCAGCGGGGCTCTGCTGGCCTTTGTCTGCTGGGTACCAGAAACGCTATTAGGAAATGACTAATTTGCCATGGCAAACAGCACATTAAAAGTATGTCAATAATAGTATGTTAAAATTGCGTCAATTAACTTGTGTATTCAGTCACTAATTGTTTAGTTTAAACATTTATCTTCTATAAAAATGGCTTTTATTTATTTTCACATTCCACATTCTGTTCCATTCCAGGCTAGAATTGAGCAGAGGAGCCACCTACCAGGGGTCTCCCATACCCGAGGCACACATCCCTGCTGCCACCACGCTGAGCCCGTGCCTTGAAGACAAAGCCTTCCGTAAGCCCATGAAATGCTCCAACCCACTGGGCAGCCCAGGGTGGCTGCTCCAACACTGACTGCCCACAGGGTGAGGTTCAAGTTACTCTAAGAGCCACAGGAGCCCCCAGCATCAAGGGACAGCTGATGCTCCAGCTGTGAAGCTCCAACTCCTGCTCTCAGTGTGCTCCAGAGTTTCCACCACACTGATCACGGGAAACCACCTCATCAATGGATACTGGGCAGTATTTTCCCCAAAACCTGCTCAAATACCTTTTTTTTTTTTTTTTTTGAAAATCATTGCTTTCTGCAGGGAAAGGGCATGGAGTCTTCCTATACTCCAGGAGTCACGGAGCGAGCAACAAAGCCCATCAGGAGCTCCACAACTTCCCCTGCCTGCTCTGTGCACGCAAATAACATGCGTGAGGGAGGAGAGCATCAGGCGCAGAAAACGCTCCTCAGCTTCCTCCAGCGCAGCACACCCGTTAGCGCCGATGAGCATTTGTTCAACAAGACTGAACTCAGTTGCCCACCGCTACTTACGAGCTTCTTCAGTTCTTCTCTTCTCTGAAGGCCTGCTGGGTTCTCCAATCCCAATCAGGTTGGCAGCCACAACTCGGAATTCATACTCGACCCAAGGGTTCAGCCCCACCACTGTCGCCGTGAACGTCCTGCCATCGATGATCTCCGGCACTAGGAGACAGCCACAGGTCAGGAAGGCAATGAAACCCACTAAAAGTATTAAAGCCTGCTGAGAAAAGGTCACAGGTATCTGAAACCCTTAAAAGGGAGGGATTAACGTCGATACCAAGGAATGATTGATAAACCTTTTCTCATTTTTCTAACGTTTTGTTAACTGCAAAGAAGTAAAAGAGGCAGCATTAAAACATTGTGCTTCCAGCACAGGAATATCTGCTATTAAAGAGTTTCTCCTAAATTGCCACTTTTTTTTTTTTGATAACAAAGCGTAAAGACAACAGGTTTAAAAGGTTTTTATTTTGCTCTTTTTAAAACACACTGTTCCCTCTAATGGTTACTGGAACAAAATTAACCTCTGACGAAATGAGCAATTACATCATGGGATTTTTCCCTTTATCAGGAAAATAATTCTACTTAAAGATAGGCCAGATGACACGGGCTGTCCCTGAGGGATGTCTTTATAGACCACAATTGCTGTTGTATATCTCCAGCCTGGCAACAAAAGATAGGAATTCATTCTGTTTTCCCTTAAACATTCATGAGAAAAATGGATGAGTAATAGCGCTGGCTGGCCCCTAAATCTTTGGGTTGCCAAACTTGGAACTAGTTAATAAGACCAATGCTCTGCAGCCAGTGAAATTGCTTTTCACGTCAGGGTGCAGAGCTGCTCCGCTCGGCCCACGCGTGTGTGCCGATGGATGCATTTTCCATCGGCAGAGCTCTTCGGGGGCCAGGTGATGGACCTACCTGTGCTCACCGCTTGCCACCCCACCGAGAAGGGAGTCCTCGCTTGTACCACATACATGGTAATAGGGCTGTGGTTGTCTGCTCCTGGCCTCCAGGACAGCTGAGCGGTGGTGTCGGTGATTTCATCTATCGTCACGGCTTCTGGTGGACCTGGGGGACCTGTTGGAGGAATTACAGGAGAGCACGATAGGACATTCCCATCAGAGAGAGGACCTCTCTCCTGTATCACATGGCTGTTACTGTCCATAGTGGTACCTGAGATGAAATCTCTCCCCAAAAGCATCACCTCAGACTCTCTTGCAGTTCAGTCTGTGGACTAAAATTATTCTCATATGATATTCAGAGAGCTGGACATGTTTAAATATCTAAAATACCCTGAAACCTTCCAATATTGTGTCTTTAAAATGAAAGTTTCACCAAGTCTAGGCAGATTTAATTTCTCAGAAATTAAAACTTTAAATTGTTTTGCTGGGGGGAGCAGCCACGCAAAGCAGCCTCACGGAGCAGTCGGCTCCTCCAGTCCCCCAGTGCCAGTTATACCAGAGAAATGAAATTTCAGTGGATCTGTCACAAATTCCTCCTACTGCTTGGCGGAGGCTGAAACAAACTGTCTTCACTTCATGTCGTGGAATAACCAAGGTTATTCCCAACATTTCAGAATGTATTTCTCTGCAGGGTGCAGGGTACAGTAGGGCAAAAAAGGGAAAAATTATCAGTTACTGATTTACTATATATTTTTAGGCTGCTGACAGACACGCAACAAAATCCCATCCTGAACAAGTGGGCTGATCTGTGCATACTGTAACTCAAATATTTAAAAAAAAAAAAACTTTAAAAAATTATTCTGAAGGCTCTGTTTCTGCTATTCACCTCCCCTTCCAGTCTCACAGGGATATTTCCCAGTTTTTTTCAGTCGGTGAGGTGGTACCGCACAACTCTCAGCGCAGCCGCGGGACTGCTGACCTGGACGGAGTCGTCCCCGTTGATGTTTTTAGGGACCGACAAGATCAGTATTTTTACCATCATCTTCTGAGAACTGAATGTTCCTCCTGTTTGTTTACAGAGCCAGCACTAAGGAAATTACCTAACCGAGGCGCCCGTCAGGAGGCTGTTTTGAAATGTTTGTGCGAAACGAAAAAAAAACCTCATCTGAAGTCATGCTGCAGCAAAATCTCGAGAGTCGGAGTAATGGGGAGCAACCTCCTGGGGAGGAGAGCAGCGGCATCGCGGCCTCCGGGGCCCAGCTCTCCGTACAGCGCGCAGCAACGAACGTCTGCGTTTGTACCGCTACGGGGGAACCGTGGCAAAAAGCACAACAATATTGTGAGGAAACCTGGAATGCCCAGCTACAGACAAGGGCACATTTCTCAGTGGAAGTTCAGGGCCTAGCCTCGCAGGTTTTCGGCAGGTCGTCAAATAAATGAGCTCTGCTGGCGCGAGTTTTGCATTCGGGACACGAACAAGTACGCGTGTGTTTATCTGTGCTGTGGTATGAGTATGTGCATAAAAAAGAATCTTTACCTGCACTGCTTGAAAACGTGCTATGAACGTTTACTTCATGAACGCGTACTTAGAGCTCATTTCTTAGATTAATTACAAGATGCTGGGATCCCAATGCATGTCTCCGAGCCCAGGAATTGTCTTACCAGCAGCAGAAGATAGGGGGGGAGGGGGGGAGGAAGAAATTTTACAACAACAACAACGGTAACAAAATTCAAATACCTCTTACAATCAGGTCTGCGGCAGCCGATAGCTTGTCCACACTTGTTTGCACCATGCAGACGTACTTCCCAGCATGCTTCAGCTGGATGCTCCTGATCATCAAATCGCCAGCTGAATCCTGCTGATAAAGTCGGGAAAAGTGGTTACAATCACTTTTTAATGAGCGCTAAACATCATTATCACATGAAGGACACTGTGACTAATGGATTTACTTTACACCGGCTGATGAAAACATTAGTAATGCAAGCCGTGGCCTATTAAACTTGTGTGAGCCTGCCTTGAAGATAAGAGCGGGAGCGTTTCTAAAATTATGGCTCCTACCAGGGGCAGGGGAGCCTGGTTTTGGTCCGTTAAGCAGTTTCCCCATTAAAACAACGTGACAAAGCTGATATAGGGCAGGTTCGCTCCGATTCCTCCTTTATCTCTCTGGATATCCAATTTATAGCCTCTCTGGTATTCAGAGGCCCAGGTTGTGTCTACGTCTATCGTGTAAATGGAAACCGGCCCAAATTATGGGACATCTGCAATAGTTTCACGGCTTTGTATTATGGCCAGCATTTTGATTGCCCGGTGTTTTTTGTGCTGAAGATCATGAGAACAGCACTCTCCAAGGAAATCTCACTCCACCTAACAGCAGTAATTTGTTTTCCAAACGCCGAGTGCATGTCTGATTAACTGTTGAATAGAACTAATTAGGTTTCTGTATGTGTAGGAAACTGAAAACTCTCTCTAAATTTTTCTCCAGACACAAAACATTTGTTACTTTAGAAATCTCAGGGTAACCTTGTGTGATTGTGGCTTTCTGACTGAAGAATATTAATAAAATTTGTAATTTTGGCTTTGCAGGCCGATTGGGCACGGTCGCCGAGAAAAGCCATCACTCCTGATGTGCGCCCTAGGCATCAATCTTTAAGCACATCTTTTAATGATTTTTTTTTTTTTTTAAGGGATAACAGCAAGGCTTGTAAATTGTATTTCCTTTTCCTTTCAGCATTAAATTTCACTCCTGACAGATGTAAACATGGCCTGCCAGTCTGCCTGAAACACGTGTGTCTGTAAAACCTCCCTTGGACCAACATGCAAAACCCTTTCCAGTTTTCTACCTCTGATGAAAATTTGTTGCATTTCTTTCCTTCTTTTTCTTGCTACCTTCACCCAATAAAAGTGGGAAAAAAATCACCAGGAAGGATGAGAAAACATTTTCAAATTGCAATTAAGTTTGAAATTAAACTCCCCAAGTCCTGCCTAATGCGCAACAGGCTAAATTAGATGAAATCTGAACCGCAAAGGAAAACGTTATGATTACAAAGGAAAGCAAACTTTTTACCCATCTTTCAGACATAGCCTGTGAAATCGCTGCTCCTCTTTCAGTAAAAAATTATTTGGAGATTATTTTTTAGTTAGAAGAATGACATGAGAAGCTGGGGCAGGTCCTGAGGTACCTCTTACTATACTGACCCTCTCTGATTCCCAAAATTCGCGCCACAACATCTTCAAGAAATCTAAAACTACTAGAAAAGCTGTAACAACCTGCCCTTTACAACTGAGGTAAAAGCAGAGAAAACCAGGCAGGGAAGGACCATTGTGGGCATTCTTTCCTTGCTGTAGGTTGTCTGGTCCTAAACCTGCCTAGAGAGGCAGAAAATGGCAAATGAGCCAAGCAGATTTTCTCCTCTCCTAACGAAGGAAAGTGATTCCTACCTTTGCCACCTTTTCTTCCCCATAGCTGCCGCTTGATCATGGTCCTGAGTCACAGCAGTGGCCAGGGCTGTATTTAATGGGCAACCTAACCAGTCTAACCATTTCACACCTGATTCTTCTCCTAGCCATCAGATTTCCGTGACCATCATCTTTTCAATCTTCAAATAAACAATCCTCTGGACATCAGAAAAGTTTGCATCGACAATGGGTACTGACTGTGTTTCCCATAAACAAAAAAACATACAAAAAACCAACACAAACACACCAATTTGACATTGCCAGGAAACGTGCACACATAACACTGAAAAGAAACTTCATCTCCAACAGCTGTGATGTTTGTAATGCTACGCAGGTTATTTTTTTGTAGAGGAAAAATACTTATTCTAAGCATGAGGTCGCAAGAGGAGGACACGGATGGAGACAGATAAACATGCCAGTAAGCACTGCTGGAACAAATTTGAGGCTATTGTCTGATTTCTCACTATTTTCTGTATAAATACAAAGTTCTACAATTGTTATATTTTACATTTCTTCTACTGTTATGATCAGAGAATAACTATTTCAGACTTTTTCCTTGAATGATAAGGCTTTTTTTTTTTTTTTTTCTTACACAATGAGAAAACATAGGTGTTCTGACATACAGCTCACTGCAACGTGAACGCATTGTTCATGTAAGCAGATTTGTCGCGTCATTAAGAAATTATAACAATTTTACACCAATGAAGTAGTGTACTGGCAATGCTCATCTCCTCACTCTGTAAGACACAAGATAACATCTCCTATTACTAACTTACTCAAGTCCATTCCTGCTATTAGTACCCTTTCCCACGTTATCCACGGTCATTTCTGTGAGGCGATTGCTTTAGTATTAATACTTACCCCTCCAACTCTTTCAAAATGATCCCCATCCTTTTCAAAGTCTATCAGGTGTCCATTAAACGACCAGGTAAACATGATATCTAGCGAGTGATCATGAGATACCTGACAGGGCAAGACAATGCTTTCCCCAACAGTGACATCCATGCTGAAAGGTGACACCATAACCCGGGTTGGATCTAAAAACAAAGAAAACAAATGGGAAAGAAAGAGGATTAATCCTGTCCCGAGAAATTGAGAGATATATGGAGCTGAGAAAGATCCTAAGCAGTCTACCACAACCACAGCATTGCCACCAGAACTCAAAAAAATTGCAGTGATCACCAAGACCACCCTTAATGCAACAAGTGAGCTATCACATCTTTGATTTTATCCTTTGATACCTTTTCTCTTCTTGTTGGATTGAAACACCATTAATAAATACTCCAGAATCATCTTCTAGCCACTGTGCTGACGAACAAGGAGAAAAGAAACGGCTGGAAAAGAGTGCAGCAGATCTAAAAGGCTTGGTTAACATTTTTGAAAAGACTTGGGAGATCCGAGATTATTTTATTTGATTCTTCTTACTTCAAAGATGTGTTTCACAGTCACACATTGCTCACCATGGTTATAAACCCCCCTCCCGTTTTGTTGTTCCTAAATTAAGTACTGCTTTAAGAAAACTTTCTCAATGTAAAATCTCCAAAACTGGAACGAAGAAGGTTATATGAAAAACATGATATCTGGTTGGACCTGGAAAGGGAAAGATCAGACTAACGTTATTGTTGTATATTATGTTTATTGAAAACTCAGTGCTTGTTTAGAACATTGGCCACGCTCTCTGTCTGACGGATGGTTTCACATTTTAAATCCAGGTATTTTTTTCGTGCGAGGAGGGCCCACGCAAAGAATAAGTATACATGATGAGTGATACCAACCAAACCTTTCACATCATGGAAACCAAAACTCTGCCCCAATAAGCCAAGTCCTGTAGCAATGTCAGACAGAGAGGTTCTGGGGTGCGACGTAGCTCTGGGTGCAGTAACTCCTCTGCCTGACGTGCGGCTGATTTGGGTCAGCTTCGGTCAGATTTTGGTCAGGCTGACTCTCGTTTTAGGACCTCTGTGGTCTTACACAAGATGTCACTGACCTGTTGAGTGAGAACTGAGCAAGTATTTTGGGGAGGTGAAGCAGAAGAAAAGTGAGAAAGGACATGGTCCTAAACACAACATTTCCAAGGAAAGCCCCCAAACCCCCGGGTATCTGCGACGTAGCGAGTTCTGTCTGTTAAATACCACCAGCAGCACGTATCAGCTTCACCTCGGGCTTCAGGACTAATCCCTTTTTTCACAGCTGAAGTTCACATGGATCTTTTACCACTGGTTTAATTGTCTATTTTTCACTTCAGTCATGCAGTATGAGCAAAATGGTGGCACAGAAAGATGAGCCATGACATATTATGCAGACTTCAGCTCCTCATCTGTGCCTGTGAATTCCTTCTGCCTCTAAAGTTAACATTTGTCTTTGATTTCTGTTGACAAAAATGCCGTAATTTTTCTCTACAGGGCCTCAGACGAAATGAAAAGGAGAAAAAAAATACTGCTTAACAATGAGACCAAAAGTCTGAAAATCAGATAGAGATAGATATTTTTGTTTATTCCACACACTATTCTACACAGCTGTCATGCTAAAATACTATAAGCATTATTCATTCTCTAGTACATGAAACCAAAGTCTTAACTACTTCTTCCAGAGAGTATTGGCTGGTTGCTTAATTCTCTGCTAAAATAATAAGGATACAGCAACAGAGATACTCACCGAAATTCAAGGGATGCGAAGCTGTTCCTGGATTTTCAAAGGCCTTACCAAGAGTCTACAGGAGGCAGTGAAAAAGATCTCATTGCTGCCTCGAATAAGCTTCAGATCAAGTCCTGAGGGACTCGGCTGTATCACCTTGGATAAATTTAATTCATCTATATTTTGGTTTGACTGCTAACAAAATAGAGTAACTCTTAGCAGAACTACAGGAAGTGTTATGGTGCTTAAGTAATTAATAAAAGTAAAACATTTTAAGTTTCTCAGGTGAAAAGCAATATATGTGCAAGTTACTAAAATATTGTTTAATTCTTGTCTAGACTTATGACATAGTTTTTGATTATAACCGATGTATCAAGGTTTTACAGTCACTTGGGATTGCTGCTACTGAAACTCAAGAAGCCTGGAGCGTCCCAAGCTCAGGATGCTCCAGCAGTGCCCACACCTGCGGTGGGCTCAGGCACAGAATCACTGAAACTCCTTTCCCCATCTGAAGTTCATCCTCTGCCCTGCTCAAAGCCTGGATGAAATATTTATGAAGAGCTTGACTTGGAGATGAAAGGGGTTCCTCCCACCGAGCCCGGAGCACTCTGACATGAATCCCATAACGATCCACCTAAGCCGTGGTCCTTAACAAGAGCCAGCACCAGGTTTTGCTGTAGTCAACCCTCGCCTCCATGGCACTTTCTGCACAAGGTAAGAAGTCCACACCATAAAGCTGATTATTCACGCTGCAATGCATACAGTTTATAAACATATAAAGAAAACATGGGTGTTTGCTAGAGACCTGCTTTCCAGAGCAGCTTAGCACAGCACAGTGGATGTAGGAACTGCAAGTGCCCTGTGCCACTGAAAACCAGGCCCCCAAGCTCTCAATCCAGTCACGTCAAGAAGCATTGCAACGGAATTGCTGAGCACACCAGGCTGTGGGACAGGCTGACACAGCATAGTGATGCACGGCACGCGGGAAGGGCTCTGACCCAAGCCACGCTCAGCAGCGGCGCGAGCAGTGGCAACGCGCTTTACAAATCACCCAAGGAGAACCCATCTCTTCTTGAGGACTGGGAAAGCAAAAAAAACCAAAAACATCCCCCCCTTTAATAACTCCAGCAGAGCAGAAATGGAAAATGTTATTCGGAAGCCGATTGCAGGCAGCCGACTGTAGGCACACCTCAGCGACCCACAGCCACGTGGTAATCAGAATTATTAGATTTGCATTTTCAAAACCTGTAACATCGGGCACTTTCAAAATGGTGGCGAGTGCTTTAATGATACCAAAATCATGTCGATTAGCATCCAATTCAAAAATAAAAAATAAAACCTGATGATTGTTTTTTTTTCCCTGAGCTAGCTACTCATTTATTTATTGTCCACTTGCAAGGCAAGAGAGATGATCTAGGGAGCCAGATACTACGAGAGCGCTGATCACTTCTGAGAAAGTTTGTCTGGCATTACTGAGAATGTTTTTAGAGGAGGAATAAGTGATTAGTGTGTGCTAGCGGGAATGCTCTCAAGGGATGAAAAGCCCGCTGTCATCAGGAGGTAAAGTAATCTGGTTTTCAGTCTCAAATAGGAAACGGGAAAAAAATAACTGCTTTGTAAATGCAAACCTATTCAGTAGGTGTCCTGTAGGTACGGCAAATGCAGTGATGGTGGAGATGAGCAGGTTTACGTTGGGCTGGGCTTGGCCACAGAGGAAGAGGAGAGGTGATCTTTGCTGCACGGCGCTGAGAAGGGCAGGAGCAGGCAGGGCGTGGGGACGGACACTCTGCACCCGGGTCAGAGTGGGCTGCAGGTGTCACTGGTGGCCCAGGGAAACCAAAAAGCTCCCTCAGCCTGCTCTGTGTGGCAGAAACAGCACTTTTCCTGTTCTACACACAGATTTCCTTGCACACCAGGCAGGCTAGTGGCTCCTGGAGCCATCTGGTTTGAGCGGTGTGAACAGTGGCGGGAAGGGTCCTCAGCTGGCGGACCCACGCGGGACAGCTCTGGATGCCATCGGCCCTGACCTCGCTATGGGGTGCGCTGGGGCGACCTGAGCGTTCCTTACCCGCTTTTGTCCCGCGTTACATCCCTTTGTTTTAACACTGCAGAGAATTTGGTATATTTCTGACTTATTTCCTGTATTTGGTTTATACTAGAAGAGATGTTTAACAAAGTTTTCTTGCCAGCTTTCCATTTGGAAGAAGAAGCGGAGCCGAGCAGCATTTCCCATCTATAGGAAGGCTGTAATTGCTTCGCCCCATCCCCTGCTAATGAGAACCCGTCATTAGCTGTCAGTGCCGCCTGCGTTTCGCGTCTCATTTCGGGAAGCAGGGATGCGTCTGCGAGCTGCAAACCAGCGGGCTGCGACGCCGCGGGTACCGTCTGCGGGTAACAATTATCCAATCTGAGAAGAAACCATCCCACCCTGGTTTCCTATTGATCGGGTGTCTGTTAGGAGGGATTACTCGTTTAGGATAAACAGCTTTGTGGCGCTGCGTTTGTTTGTTGTGGCTCACGCAGCGCTGCGTTGTGTCGTATTGATCTGGAGGACACGACACAGCGGGACACAGTCTGCAGTGGCACGACATAAGTGACATAAAACGAATCAGAGCCTGACACTCAGAAGTGATGAAAATATTTTTTTCTTTTTCAAATAGGTCAGTCCAGAGCACGTATCTTCTGAATGATACAAGAAGACCAGGGCAAAGCAAGAAGCACTGTCACATCCATTGTGTCCATCAGCAAGATCTCAAACGACCAGAGGGATTTTTCCCCAGCTAGAGACAGGCAGCCCTGTTGGTGTTAGATGGCTACGTGGCATCCCGTTTCCAGATCTGCTCATTCCCAGTTTGGCTCAGCTGACGAGGCGGCGTCCTCCGCTCTGCAGGGAAGGGATTCAGCGATGCTCGTAACCGCAGTGCCTTTCATTTCAGGATCTCAAAGTGCTTAGTAATCAATGAGATCTGCTTTGCCAGCCCTGGCTGCTGAAGGAACATAGAGTATTTGACTATAACAAAAGGCTGAACTAGAACACGCTCAGAAGATACAGCTCCTGTTGTTGGCCTCAAATCAGTGGAACTGAGCATCTCAGAAACAGATTTTTAAAAAGTAGATAATGTCAGCGTTTCCAATGCTGGTTTCTGAAACCTGTGCACCTAATACCTGAATGCTTGTTTAGACGTCTACCCTAGCGTAGAGGAGGTGGTCAAAGGGGAATGAAGAAAAGAGAAGACCCAAATTTTGATGTATTTATCCAGGGTAAAAACCTGAAGAAATCAGAACTCCCCCTAAAACTTAGTGGTGCCTTCAGACTGTTCTACTTACAAGGGACATTTGCCAAGATCTTGTAAAGGCTTATTCCTTCCTTTCCTCTTCCAGCCTTGCCCATTTCACTTTATTCAATATTTGTTTGCACGTTCATGCAGCTAGGTTTGGTGAATGGAAGCTAATGGGAATTTTGTAAAAGATCCTCCACTGAAGGTCTGCAGCATGTAGCCCTCTCCCCTTTACTCTTTTGCCTCAGCAGGCAAAGTCTGTTGTAAATATTCGTGGCTTTGTAGGGGAAAGCATTGCAAACGAACACAAATCAGCCAGTGAAAACAGGAGAGGAGCAGACCATACAGCCCAAAGCCACTTCAGCACAGGAGGCTCCGGCTCCCTGCATCCCTACTGCGACAGGAGCGTGTCTGGGCATCCGTTAGCCGTTTAACGAAAGCCAGTGCGGGTGACAAAGTAATTTCAAGTTCAAGCGTGAATGCTCAAGTGCAAGAGTTTGTGTTCAATTAGCAGATGCTTCAAACAAGCAGCTAAGAGCAAGGCAAGGGATGCCGAGCACACAGGGCTGCATCCACCACGAGAGAAAATGGACAGAGTGCTGCTTTTCCTCGGGCTAGATTTTCATTCACGTTGCTGATATTCCTTACATGGACCTAGGCAGATAAGCACCAGTTTCAAGTTTGATTAACCATCTAATTAACCAATTCTCTTAAATAGCCATTAGTGTTACAACATTAAATATTCACCTACATTTTTTTAACTTACCTGCATAAACCATTTAATGCACCTGATTTTAAAGTAGGTTTTTCCTGCAGATAAACTGGACCTCACATATTTGGGTCTTACTTTTTCTTCTTTTTGGAATACTAGTATGTTTAGTGTTTTCATTTTGTTTTTTTTTATCAGAGGGACTTAATAAATGCATGGCAGATCAATGTCCTCCATTTGCAATGGCATTTTACATTATTGTATTGATTTCAAGGCAACTCATGCCTGGAGATAATAAAAATCAATCTTGGAGGTAGACTCATCTGTTTCCTATGAGCAACTGAAGAATCAAAGTCCAATACACAAATACTCAAATGTGTTCTGATGTTTCCTTCTCTTCTATTTGTGCATGAAACATTTATCCAAGACCATAAAGTCAAAAGCATCCGAGACTTGATGACTGGCTAAACTGGGAGCTCTTAGTGCTCTGGGCACCACCAGGCACCGTGAGAAACTACCCTAGAGAGATTAACATCCGCTAAACAACTAAACACGCAGTATGAATTGGCATAGCAATCTACAGCTGTCTTAATAGATTGCTGGAGTACGTTGTGGGGCATGGCCAAAATTCAGATTACAAAGAAATGGGGAAAGGCCAAGCACTTACAACATTTGGCCTTTACAATATCTCAGACGTGAGCTGTGCTGAGTCACATACAAGCTTTCACGTGGCTCTTGGGCCAATATAACTCGTCTGTTCCATGCAATCAGCTATTACAAACGTGCTCTCACAGGGCAAGTAACTGATTTATAAGGCACATGTCTTAACAGCAAATTTTGCAGCTCTGGTGTGTACTATGGTAGCTCCGCTTAATAAAATGTAATCTCATTAAAAGTGAAAGGGACGCCATCAGTTTAGAAAAGGGAATTTAAGCCTGGGACTAGAGTAACTTTTCTGATTTTAGAAATATATGTGGTTAGTGGTCTAAATCCTTCCACGTAATCAGGCAGCACTGATCTTTGGCAACAAAGGCAGTGATACATGGCCACAGGTATTTGAGGAAAGGAGAGGTGGAATATTTGACCTTTCGCGGAAGAGCGGAGATTCTGATTCAGCAATACACTCAGTTGAGCTGGGCATTTAGGAGATGCTAAAATTGCTCGCCTGAAAGAGGATCCTTATCTTGCAGTTTGTTCAGCTTCATCCAGAGCTGAACTGCAGTCGAGGTAAAAGTTGTTAACATATTTCTTAAACTGGCATGGAAAAAGAGCTTCCCACGGATTGAAAACTGCCTAAACTTGATGTAAGAGTCTCCCTCCCAGGAGCTGATGCCTCCCACCTCCCAGACAGGGACCAGGCAGGCAATCAAGGGATTGCATTTCTGCATACCCAAATACCCCTTCTTTGTGTGGCTGAATAATAAATGAAGGTTAATTTAAATCTGAAAACACATTAAGAATGGAATTGCATCAAAGGATACTGGGGAGGGATGCGCCATTATAGCAAATTCAGAGACAAAATACATGAAAATAGATCCACTCCACTGAGAGTACAGAGTGTGTTACTTAAATAACAAGAGGGCACAATACTTCATTTTAACCTCCATTTTACCTGGCGCGATGCAATCTTATCAAACTCTCTCCATGCAATTGTGACAAAGAAAATCATATGTAATGGGGTCTGGAAATGACAATCAAATCTGTCACTCACAGAAACGTGCACTTGCTCTTTAGAGCAGCACGCTACAGTGCCTGATTGCAAGACAAAACCCAAACACCTTCTCTATCTCTTTGCATTTCAGACTAAAATAAAAGCCACTTCACTTCAGAAGTGCCTTAAATGAAATCGGTGTATTTGACAAACGATTGAACCGTTTGTGACATGCTTCATAGATAACTCAGTGAATTCAAGGTGTTACCTTTTGTGGGCTATTGATTGCAACTAGCTGATATCTGTCTTTTCAGGTATGGAATAATCTACTGTCATTGCAAAAATGATGGCCATCTTACCGAGAAGGTTAATCAGATACAGGAGAAATCATATCTAATCTTTGATAAATTGCAAGTCGCTCAGGGATCCATCACCGCTCCCCTTGTCACACAAGCCACAGGTAATCATGCCAATGTAACGCCAGGCAGTTTGCCGCGCAGCCCGTGTACACAGCGGCCAACAGCACTTTGGCCCTTGGTACAGTTTAGCCTGCAGAGATGGTTGATTGATGGCGCTTTTAAATATGTTTTGAATAGTAATGACCATAAATAAAAGATTTTCTAAGAGAAACAGAGCAGCAATAATATGATATGCAGGCATACAAACCACAAAATTTTGTGGGAGGCAGAGAGCTGAGACCTACTGAATAAATGGTCATTATTAGATGAAAAAAACACCTGGGATGATTCCAAAGTCAAACTTCTTCCATTTAGCAGCTTTACCACTTATCAACCCTACTACTTTTAAAATACAAACCCATTCCAGTTCAGCAGGTTCTCTGCTGCTTCCAGACGCCTTAACCCTCAGGTTTGGTGAGTCTGTGCTGTTGAGCTGTAATGAGCAATCAGGACTTACTCCCTTACTCTAACTTTTCCCATTTCTAATGTACAATTCCTTTTTGCCCTTCCTCCCTCCAGCTCTTGGCAGATGTCAAAAAAAAAAAAAAAAAA
>WHYT01016134.1:126144-139227 GCA_009806455.1 Tetrax tetrax
GCAGATGTCAAAAAAAAAAAAAAAAAAGTTATTGACTGAAAGCGAGCTATCAAGATTCACTAACTTCAGTTAAGTACCCAATGTATTTGTTCATTAAAAGAGTTTGAATCTCCACTGGAACACAAAACTCAATATAAAAACCCAAAGAACAATGTAGATAGTGTCCCACTGGAACTCACGGCTATCTGTCAACAGGAAAAATGACCATTTCCATTGTCACCATGGAGTGTTCATCTCCTGCTGGTATTACAACGGCTTATCTGCTGGGTGGGTCGCTGCATCCATCCTGTGAATGTCTTCAACCCAAGGGTTCCTCTAAAGCAGCATCTGCTCCTACTATTTTATAATTAGAATATAATTAGTAGAAGTTCTCGCAAATAGCTCCCATAGAGAAATGACTCTACCACAGAAAGAAAAATCTAAAATTCCCAAGCTATTCACAATCTGCACTAAAAAGAAATCTGGGCACTTCTCTAGTGCCTCAGGAAATGACATCCAGACAACAAGACATAATTAAGAAGTTGTTACGCATTGGGCAGGACAAGGCATGACAATTTGCAGGCAGGCAAGGCAATCAAGTATGCAAATAACAAAAAAAAATTGTTTTCAGTTTAAAAAAATCTTAGGCCAGCTCAAAAAGTCAACCTCAAATTAAAAAAATCAAACTTTTTAATAAACTAAGTACCTAGAAAAAAATATTGCTGTCACAGGTAACATCTCATTCTCTTCTATTTAAAATTATTTTAAATCAAAATTGAATTATTTAAATGAAATGTGATTTCAAACAGAAAACGGATGCCTCTAGTTAATGATAACACTGATCTCTTGCTCAAGTTGTACATATAAATAACAGAAAAGTTTAAGCCTATTCAGGCCAGCTTGTGGAAAATATACATAATCAAAAAGTACCTGCAAGTTTAAGTCAAACTAAGAAAGCACAATAGCACTTACATCAACACAGCTACAAACCTCTGGAATGTACAAGTATCCAAAAAATTAAGTCAGCCAAGAGGAAGAGGAAAAGCAAGAGAGAGGCGGTGATTTTACCTCTCTTTAGTGGGGTATCCAGACCTGCAGGCTTGCACATGGCTCTTGTGAGGGGCAAGCGCCTTAAACACTAGTTTGACTATTTAGACTCTGAATCACAACCAACTGCGAACAATTAAGCTTCACAGAATTCCATCAAAAAGAGAATCAGATCAGCAAAAGAGGAGGAAGAGCAGAGAGTGAAGAGCAAGGCTGCTCGGTGAGGTAAAGGCCAGCACGAGACAGACCTCGGAGCGAGAGGGAATGAAATGAGTTCTCCTCCTTACTTTCTGTCTGACCTCGAGCAAGTCATTAAAAGTCTCTGCTGCCTTATTTGTCCAGCCTATAAAATAGAAATAAGACCTTCATTATAAACTGTTTTGTTGTCTTATACCACTGTGCACAGCAGATATTTTTATTTAAGATTAACTTTTTCTTGAAACCCTGCTGAGACTTCCGCACTACCACAGGCAAGACTGAAGCCCAAATGCCTATTTCCGAACAGATCAAGTGACAGTAACAACAGAACCAACAAAAGAAACCTTGGAAAAAAGATTTCTGGGCCACAAAGATCGAATTTGTTTCCTGGTGAAGGGAAGATGTTTCAACATCCTGTGCTGTCTTGCAAGGAAGTGTCTCCATGTTCCAATTAATTAGTGACACACTGAGAAGGCAAATCCTTCTTCTGAGGGATGTGCTACTGTTTCGCTCTCTTGTTGGTTGGGCCCTGGTCCTGATGTTACAGGAAGGGGCAGGATGGAGACAGGATCACACATGGAATGAAAATAGCAACCTGCAAGACCATCCTGTCATAATTTGCTCAAAATCCCCAGCTCCTACTCTGCTGAATACATATTCAATACAGAGCACCATTAAGAAGCGTCCCTGACATTTCTCCTGTTATATGACATTTTACTTCAAATTAGCCACAAGTTTCTCTTGTGTAAATCACTTTGAAACAAGAATCAAGATCCAACTTGTGAAGATACCTGCAGAGAAGAGGAGCAAATAGTGTGTTAGCGCTACCGTCTCTCCTCTCAGCCTGGTTTCAGTGATGGACGAGTTTGGCCCTGAGCACACAACTTTGCTAGGGCTTCAGCCATGGTCTACAACATTTCTCCTCCCCAACACTCCCACTCATGGCTCTGCTGAAGGGAATGACGTTCATCTTCAACTGCACCAAACACTTCAGTTACTGGGACTAATGGATCCAGGCTTGGATTTTACAGAGACTTTCTACTGCACACTTTGACACGAAAGGAACAGAAATTTTAATTGATTAAATACTTCTGACTTTTAAAATAAACTCTAATAATATTCACAATGAAACTAGAAGAAAAAATAGTATTAAAACCTACAACTTCGATCACTTGTTCTTCACAATACACTTAAAAACTTCAAATATAATGAAAACAAAATTCGTATTCCAAATGTATGTGTGACAGAATGAACCCAAGCCACAGCCAGTGAATTCAGTGACAAAACCTCCTTGTATTTCTGAGTTAAGCTGCTTTAGAGTCACAAACACTTATATTCACATCATATTCCCAAATGACCGGCTTGAACGCTGCGATACACTACACCTAGAACTTCACCTATTCCGGTCGTGTCTGGTATCAAATTCTCTCTGCCATCATGGTTTTGGGATTAAGAAAAGGGACTCTAGTCTCCATATTAACTTTGATGGGTTTGCTCATAATCATACTTAAATTGCATGAGAAGAGGCGTAAATCAGGTCCCAGGAGTCCCTAATATTGCAAGCACCACCTCGTCATCATTCAGCAGCGATTTAGTTGCCCTCTGATGTGTCAAAACCCCTCACTCCTAGTCTTAATCCATGTGCCACTTGGCTATTATTATCTGATAAGAACTTTGAGTCACCTGTTTGCAATCCAGCTAGGCGCAGGGAGAAAAACCTCACATCAGCTCAAAACCTCAGAAGTTCAGATCTGCTAAGCTGCTTCCAAAAATGCTTCAGAGAAAATACACAAAAGCAGTGATATTTCCCCAAGTACTGTCCCAGATTCTTTTCTTCAACACTCTCATGCTTTTTCCTCCTGTGACAGAAAATGTGCTCTCTAAACACTTCCTCTGTATCTTTGATGTTTAAGAGACAGCCTTCAGGCCAGTCTGTTCTTAGTCGCTATTTCCAAGGATATAAAATTCTTAGGATAAGAGAGTCATTATCACTTTTCCTCTTTTTTCTCCAACATGACTTCCTTCATCTTTACCTGAAACACAGACCGTCACTTACTTTCTCAATTCATATCATGTTTAGATAATTATCTCCCCTATCCCTAACTGCACAGCAATTACTTTGGTGTGGAGAGAAGTAGCACTAGGGAGACCTGCCCCTGTCTTCCTCAACAGGACCATACACTACAATGATCTCACTTTTCTCTGTTGCATTGTTTTATCTCAGAGTACGGCAGTAATTTACCCAAGATTTCTGGGATTCCCATGAAACTCACGTCTGGAAGTTCATCTCACTGCATGCGTTGGAAAAGGACAAACTGTATCCTCCTTTGGGATGAAGATCAAACTCATAACATTAGTAGACTTACAATGTGAGTTTCTTGAGCAAAGAAGAGAAAAGACATGAGATTTACATCTCACAGCAGTAGAACTGTCACGTTTTGTTTTCTAGAAACCAAAATGAAACTAAAAGCTCAAGGAGACAAATCTGCTGCTGCTAGAAATTCCTGGTAGCTCCACAAAGACACAGAAAGCTGCAGGAACTGAGATATGGCCCCTTATATCCAAGCCCAGTTGGACTCCTTACTTCTTAAGTAGCCCTTACATGTGCAGAGTCAGCAGCACGAACTGTGAACTGCCAGAGCCGCTGGCACGGGAGAGGTCAACCAGCTCAGTTACCTCCAAGGGCCTGACTCTCCTGACCACACTCCTGGCTTGCTCTGCATGGCGGCATTGCCTCGTTAACCGGGTTGTACCAAGATGGCTCGTCCTGCAGATCTCAGCTTTTCCTACTTCTTGTAGCAGCTCTTCCTCAAGGGCTAAAGTAATCCTCCACAACAGCTAGGGAAATGGGTGGGAAATGTTCAAACACGTTCCCTTTCTTTTGAATTTGTAACTGTCCCCAGTCTGATAGTAATTTCCAGTTAACAAGCTCTGGCTAAGTTTTTTTCACTTATGAAATTAACTATCGGATAGAATAGTTTGTTGCTTATGTGTTATATACAATCCCATACATAAACACACACACATAATCAAATGCTCTACCTTTATTTTGATTAAAATATCTATCAGAAGTCCTTGATCTATAGCTTCTTTTTAACTGTGTTGGGTTTTCATTTATACTCAAAAACTAAAAAATATTTTAACCTTTCTGAAAGAGATCATGTTAAAATAAAGCAAGTTGAATGAAAAGTGTTAATTAACCTGCTTTTGTCTCATTAAGAGTCTGTGTTTAACCTACAGGTCATCTCTGTCAGCTAACATATGGATTTGATCTTCAATGATGAGCTAAACAGCACAATCTGATATCGATGACTGAGAACTCCTGAACTTCTTGCTTTCCCAGGAGAGGACAAGAAAATTCCTAAAACAAAAGCACCAAGCTTTTTAAGGAATCTGTTCTAAACCTTTTTTATTTCAGGAGAGGTTGTAATAATGCTGGCTCAGCAAAACATTGTGGGTTTAAGATAAAAATACAGAATGTGAATTTTTTTTTTCCCCCTTTCTACAAGGTATACAGACATAATGGTTTAACTTTTCTAAAAAAAGGATTTTTTTTTTTTTTTTCCCCCACATTATGCGCTGAATCAGGTGTATTTATAATCATCAGCCACTGGTTCTTGTCTTGACTTCCTTATTTACCTCTGCAGTTTTCAGTTTTAAGACCCCTGATACTCCTGAAGGTTGGCTGGGGGTTGGAGGGACATAGAGGAGAAAGAGGAGGGTGGTGGGGAGAAGAATCTGCTACATTTGCCATTTTCCAGAGCAAATATTTCCCACCAACTGGCACTCTCTACATCAGAATCAGACAGGCAAAGTAGCTGGAGAAGCTGCTCCTAAGAGTCAATATATTTATAATTCTGCTTTTAAAAATATAACTCTAATAACAGCACAGATAAGTCCACAATTGGCAAGAGAGATGGGCTGGAGATCTATGTTTTTTAATATCAAGCTCTTCACCAAGACGACTTTAATCATGTTAATGGCTAAATCACACTGATTGTAAACCAGCCAAAATGAGGCAATTAGTAAAGCCTCTGACAGCCGCAGAGAACGAAACGCATGAGGTTTTCAGTGCAAGCCAGATGGATATCTTCAATATATTTCTTATTGTGTGGTTGTGGTAATACATTCAATTAAACTGAATCAGTACTACAGAAGACCCTTTGAATTGCCCCCCCAAAATTAATTGTCTGCTGCAAATTTAATGAAGCTTAACAGTTGTATTATGTTTACAAGTTTTATTTGTTATGATCAGTAAGTGTTTACAAGAAAAACACCCCTAACTTATTTCACTTAACTAGCCCTAAGAGCAAACCACTGACATTTTACAGCTGATTTCATTTACATGTTTCTTTGCCTCTTACTGTTTTTATCCTTAGCATCTGACCTGATTTTTTTCTCTCCTAAATAAGAAAGCGACAGCACGTGCCGTGCTGTTCATTCATGAGTTGCTGTGAGTTAAGTCTCACTCAACAGTTTGACCACAAACTTGTGTTACGACACGGTTCCCAAAGGGGCCGATGACAATGCTCAGAGATGGGTTGGTCCCTCCAGCGTTTGCTGTGCTCCTCATCAATTTTTGAGCAAGGTCACCAACCTTCCCCGGCACAACGCAGCCAATAGTCCACGGTTGTCGTGTTTGACAACTTCACATCACAGAAATCAAAAGCCAAAGGCGTGTCTGAGCAGACCTGAGGAGGGGTGGCTTTGGGGAAGGCTCAGCGGCAGAGGAGGCATCTGCCTCTCATTTTGCAACTTCTGTAATGTCGGAATAATTACAACCTTTTTGCTTCAATTACCTGTCAGAAAAATGGAAATGTTGACATGACACACAGCTATTTAGTCTTCCCTGGGATGCTTTGGGGGCTGACCTGATTTTTCTGATGACCTCAGGTTCTCACCTGAATGGAGCTGGGAGAAAAACCAAATGTTTACCAGGATGCACAGAGATGCGCCCTCCAGCTCTGAAACACAAAGGTGAGATCCTCACAGCTGCAGAAGGCAATTTGGATAAGCATCATGTAACAACCTTGACTGTGGTTTGCAGTTGGAAATGAACAAGTCAGTTGCCTGAAACTACAAAATACTTGATTAAACCTTCTGTTTGAAGTGCCATATGGAGAAGAGCTCCTTAAAAGCTCCAAGGACCCTGAGGTATCTACTGGATACCAGCCCCATCACCAGCTTCTACTTGAAGTTTTTCCACCCAGGGTTTGTTAAGGAGATCCAGCAAAGCGCAGCCTGAAGCACTGGAGTTACCACGGTTGAGGGGAGGGAGGAGTAGGTGCGGTGGATGCACAGCTCTCTCATTTATAATTGTGCCTTTCGTGCAGTGCTTTGAGTCATAATTTTACTTAAACCTAGCAAAGGACTCTTAATTGTGTCCTAGAAATAATTGGTGAAATAGTCCAATTAGAAATAGTCCAATTAGACCTGAATATATTCCTTTGCAATTTTACAGCCAAAGATTATTGCTTTCATTGTCAATTGTTAAAATCAAGCATTTGCGACTGGTTGTGAGTTAGAAGTCAAGAAAGATTTTCAAACTTAGAAATAAGTTATATTTCCTAAACATGAGAATACAGCAGCATGCACTCATGAATAAATCAGTGCTTACATATCTCCATCTCTCTCTAATCCTTTTTTTGCCTATGAACCCCTGATTTAGACATTCTAGAGAACATCAGTTTGTACTCTAAATAGACTTTTTCTCCTGGAAATTCTTTAAACAATGTGCTACACCTGATAAGGAATATTCATTCATGTCTGGACTACATATAAAAACTATGGCCAGCAACTACTAACAACCCCCTTGAATAGTAATAAAACTTATTTTGCCTTTTTCAGAGTTCTGAGTCTTTGGTAAGTGTAGAAAATCTGGGCTCTGACACCTGCCGAACACACACATCATGTGCTATCCAGCATGATTATAAAAAGGCCATAAACTACGGACAACCCTAAAGTGCTGGTCTGGGATTATTCCTTTAAAATCTGCCTCTCTTTTTTAAATTATATTTTGTGCTATCAACACCAGGCATCATTTAACCAGGTCCTTTCTTAGGGGCTGAGGCATAGCCAACATGAATTTAAATTAGATTGAGCTGAACCGTGAGGAGAGAAAAAGAAAGACCTTGCATGACCTTAAACACTGCTGGATCAAGACAGACCTCAGAAAGAGCAACAGAGGGGCTGTTCTTGTTTCAAAATGACTAACCACCAAACCCACAACGTATGGAGGGATGGTACGGAAAGCACCTGCCATAGCTTTCTGGGACAGCTTTCCATATGAGCAAAGAACCATCAATGCATGTGATGGGGGAAAAATCAGTGAGGTGTAGCGAGGGTTTCTGGTAATGTAGATAGTGGTTAAATGGGTCAACAGATTTAGGTATCTCCTGCATTTTTCCCCTGCTTAGTGTGAAAAAACTCAACATCTTAAGGAAGGTATGTCTTACCTTCCCTCTTGGGAAAAAAGTTAACCATCCAACACAACTGATATCCCAGTTACTCAGAAGCAGTAATGACATAGTTGAAAACAGCTGCTAAAATTCATGGCACTACAGGTATTTGTACTCACTGATTAAAAAAACAAAACAACCCCAAAAAAGGACATTAATGGAAATACACACTCCTTGCTGAAAGATTAGCATTTTGCACAACTGCAAAGTAAACCCACTGCACAGTTCCTCTGCAGCCAGATCCATCCAGTACACCCTAACAAGGGGAGCTGCTTCGTTAACACACCCAACACCGTTGCAGAGGGAGGTGGACATATCTCAAAAAAACTATACGTATTTTTGACTAAGAGAAAATCAAGTTTATTAAACTCCTCCTCATTTATTGATGGAGTCAGTAACGGCGCTATCTGAGCACTGGCTTGGCTGTAGGCAAGCCCAGCATTTGCTGAGCTCAGTGGCGCAAATGGCCAGGGCGTTAAGATTTAAGGCTGGCACTGAAGCCAGATCAGATGCTAAAGAACACAGTCAGCAATACCAGCCCTCTTATGCAGAATCAGTGTCTGTGATAATGGAAATAAACTACTTTTAAAGTATAAGCCAAGATATAGACAGACATACATCCTAAGGATGGAAATAATTAGGTAAGATCACAACCGGGATCTAAAACTCATATGATAACACTCTGAATATTCATTCTGCATTGAGTTTATCTATGAATATCCAACAGAAAGAATTGGAATATTGATAACATGTAAACATTTCCTGAAGAATAAGATAATTCTCTGAACACCTGTGAGGTATACCATTCAAATACTCTATTTTGAGTTTTATTATTATAACATGAAAGTCTATCTGGACCCTTAATTTATAAACAAATAACACACTAAAAAAAAAAAAAAATCAAACTGAAGGCATTATACTGAGTTGTCTTTAACACAATTAAGGGGGTTATGATGACATCTTCAAAGGTAAAAAGACCTACACATGACTGAAACCCTAACTCCTGTGAAATTCAATAGCTGGTGTTTCGTTATGGTTTCATGGTGCACGTGTCTGCGACCAGCCTCTGCGCCGTTCAGCTTCAGAGGGCTGGTGGGTACGAAGGCACCACAGTCACCTCAGCCCAACTGAAGAACATTGCGTGCAAATAGAAAAGGAGGCATAAGCAATTCTGTTTCATTGCACGTGTGCTTGTTGGCACATTCCAGCTTACAATGTTATGTGGAAATTAAGCCACAAATGACTTGAAGAAACCCTGCACCATGCATTATCAGCCACATTCAAAATAAAACTTCTGAAACATGCAATAGCAGACAGATGGTCAGTCATGAGAGAGTGTGATGTCTCCCCACTGGTGCATACCTGTGGAGCTGGAGAACTGAACTCTTCAGTTCTTTATGGGCAGCGTACGATTGATAATCTCTGAAGATGAAAAAATGGTTATTCCTTATCTACTAAAACAACCCATAGCAGTACAAATCCACTCTAGCCCCATGGATATGAGGCAAGCACAACACATTTTCCGAAGAACATAGTTCAATACTGACCAAGCAATGCTAAAACGGTGACAACCACCAATGGTAAGGTGGGCCAGGAAGCCCGTCGAATCCCACCAACACTGTTTTTACAGAGCGCGAAGGCCGTGTCCATCCTGATCAGCACAGCACTGCCTCTGAACTATGAGCCCAGCTACTTTTGAAGGATTGGAATAACACAGCAAAAATTGCAGGTTTAAAGGCAGCAACATTTGAAGTCTCTGAAAAGTTACTCGATAATAGGCCAGAATTTACAGTACTTCATCAATTGTTTCAATTTCAAATGCAATACACCAATTCAACGTTCACACAATGGAACAGGCGTGGAATGGAAAAGATGCAATTTTATAGAAAATAATTTGGATTACTGTGCTGGATAAAATCAAGACTATCAGTCTATTCAGGCATGAGGAAAAAATAACCTACTGACATTATTTTTGTATTCTTTTACTGCCATAGTGCTATGGATATCAGCTAACACAGTTCTCACTTTCACTGCCTTGAGCCCTCCCATGACAGTCCAAACGAGACGAGCTAATGGCAGTAGGAAAATGTTAAAGGTGCATCATAATGAATCAGGCAAAAAAAGTCATCGGAACTTGCTTTTGTCAGAGATGCAGGCAATGTAACCGGAATTGCTGCATTTCCTGAGAAGAACAGAAACGAACAGACTCTACCAAGCATTCACATGCTCTTTCCGCCCATTAAACCACAGAGATAAGGGGACTGGAAAGGCCTGGATCATCCTGCTCTGCAATCTAAGGCAACTGGATAGTAAATGGTATGAAAAGCCGTTTCTGGCAGACCGGAGTGCTTTGAAACCTGAGAGCATCTCCAGCGCAGGACAGTCCCTGCTGCCTCTCTGCCACGGCCGGTTCCGTACCACACAGCTCCAAGTGCAGAAGCAGCATCGGCCCTGCTCACCTCTGCAACCACCCACCTGCCGCAGCGTGATGTGTCGCTGCTGCCTGCTTGGAAATCACAGAGGACCACACCATGATGCTACAGGCTGTGGAGTCAAGCTGAATGATTAGATTTAGAGATAAACTTATATAAAAATGTATATTAGAATGTATATAAATACATATTTAGATAGACAGATTTATTACTCAGAACACAGCCAAAAGGAAAGCAGATATTTGAGAAGCAGCCACAGGTGTCTAGGGTGGGTGCCTCCAACATCACAAAAGCAAAGCTGGCCACAGGCTCATCAAGATATTTAGTGTGCCTGCTGGCAAAGAAGCTGCATGACAAGGATTCTCTTATCCTGTGAAAGAAACAGTGGCAATACGCTATTGTCATCTGCATTCCTTATTCCTTTTCATTAGCTTGTTTGTGCTGCTTCTTCCACACCCAACGCTGCCAGAGAAACTTCATTTGGGTCTTGGTCATTGCTACCGAAGGGCATGAGCTGGGACATTGGCACCAGGAGCATCTCCTTGCACTTCCTATATTCAGAGTTTTTATTGCAAAGTCTTAAATTAGTTTCCTGTTTCAGAGCTGCTGCTATATCAGCCAGTTTATATCCCTGCATTAAATACAACCTCATATTGTACAGTCTGCACCTGTTTACCCTATTTGTCATTTAATCCCCAAGTACTTAGAAAGCTTATAGTTTTCTCTGTGTTGGAAGAATTGAACATTTAGCTTCAAGTACAGGAAAAAAGGGGAAAAAAAAAAGATGGAAAATTAATATTTATATACGACACGTAAATACATACCATGTTTTACATAGCTCTGAACACTGGCTGTGGGATTCTCCTCTATCCTTACAAATTCAATCCTGCTTTTGAATTTAAAGGTCAAACTGTACATGCAAGTTTGCAAGATTTCAGGTCTCGGAGGCCAGAGCGGTTCTCATTTAGCACCAACCAACAGAACAAACCCAAACCACAATCTCACTGGTTTGGAAAACCACCAAGGTTCACCAGTTCTGACAACAGCATGTTAATACACAGCCCTGTGGGCACCCATCAGAATTTCATATTTTTTAAGCTGTCTACTCATGCATAATATGAATATTTATTCCTCTCTCTCTCTGGTTGTTTGCCAGAGATTTATTTTAAGCTCCTTGGTTCCGGTGTAACAGAAATTCTCCTCCTTCTCCCATCCTTGCCTACACTGTCTTTGACACTGTCACCATCTCTCCCTTAGAAAGACAATTAAAAAAAACCAAAACAGAACCTGCAATGTTAATGGAAGAACTAGGAAATAGGAAAATTAGGAAAAAAAATGTCTTTTGACCTTCACGGTTTTTTACTCAATGACATACAATGAGTTAGAAGCTATCTTAAGGTCAAAAAAATCATCAGCTGATAAATTAGTCTTTTTGTACACCAGAAATCTGAGTTAAAATAAGGTATTCAGTCATATTGCTGTCAAAATTTGCCAGTGTTTTACTTAGGGTGGAGAAACTCAAGCATTTCAGTCTAAAATACAGTATTTTACACAGCTCATTTGGAGTTCAGAATAGTTTCTGCTCTTTTATACTTTTTATGGGATAGACTTTGAAATTGCATTTCTCAGTTTGCTGCTAATATCCACATCTTGGGCTTAAGAGTTTATTCTCTGCTTCATGCCCATGTGTCGCTCCCATTAATGCTAATGGAATCGAGTTAAAACGGAGCACTGAGGGAGAAAAAAGTACTTTCTAATCCTTTATAACCTTACTGCAAAGGAAAGTGGTTTGTAAACCATGTGCACCCAAAGATCAGGTTCAATAGCTGCTGACTATTGTGCTCGGGTTTCGGGGGTGTTCCTTGGGTGCTGCCGGGAAGAAAGGATAAGCCAGGAACTACAGAAGCATGGCTCTTCAAGACCAGAAATGAAACACGGTCTTGTTTTCACCGATTGTTTTTTTTTTTTTTACAGCGGTACAGGTTGTTCCTGAGCTGGTGACCCCAATTCAATGCCCTTGGTGCCTTGCAGCACTCCAAAAATAGAGGGAGATAGAGTTAGATTAGATCTCAGGAAAAATTTTTTTACACTGAGGCTGGTGGAGCAGTGTCCCATGTTGCCCAGAGAGGTGGTGGATGCCCCATCCCTGGAAATGTTCAAGGCCAGGTTGGCCGGGGCTCTGAGTAACCTAATCTGGTTGGAGATGTCCCTGCTCCTGGCAGGGGGTTGAGCTGGGTGGGCTTTGAAGGTCCCTTCCAACCCAAACCATTCTATGACTCTATGAAAACTGTGATGTCCTCAGCCTGGAGTCCAGAAGCCGGTGCCCCCTGCCGTGACCATGTGTCACCCTCCTGCGATCCAGGGAAGGACTTTTGGGCTGTGTTCACGGTTTCATTCTCCACTTTTGCTCTGGGGCAGACAGTAGCCCATTGACCTTATAATAACCGACAAGGTCTTTTATATGTTTGCTTTCCCTGAACCTTGCTTTTTCTTAGCTGTTTGCTGTGGGTGCCTCCTTAGGACGAGGCAGATAAAGAAAAGGCAGAGTCAGCTCCCACACAGATCTAATGCTGATCTTCACTCGTCTCTATTTTTGTTTGCAGGGACCAACGTGGACAAATGCCATACAAGCTATCCAACCCAACCCCAAGCGTGGGGAAGCCTTGGCGTCGATACGCTACAGAAGGTACGAAGGGGTAACACTGCCCTCCACCCCGGGTGTAAGGGAAGCAGAAGGGCTAAGTGCCACAAAGCACAACCCCCAAAAAAGCCCATCTGACCATAAATACCTGACTGGACAGCTAAGGCAGAGGCAAACGTTTTGCTCTGAGAAAAAGCTGCCGCTGTCACCGACAGTTTATAGCTGTGACAGGGGCTCACCAGCTTTATCAGCGCATGCTGGATCCTGACATTACTTGCTGAAATGTGCTCCGGCTATAAAAACCACAGATTAAAACTTGCATTGAAAC
>WHYT01016134.1:153849-176329 GCA_009806455.1 Tetrax tetrax
ATGACTTGCATCCTGAGGAGGCATAATTTAAGGAGAGTCCAGAAAAATCTTTCCCCCAGCCTAATATCATCTCCTTTGGCAAAACAGGTGGTTTTATGCTCAATATCATGTCTTGCAGCACACTCTGCTTTCTCCCCTTCAGCCACTTTCAAACTTGCATTGAAAATGTTGTATTAATTCCCGCCTTCTCCTGCTCAATTATTTCCCAGCTTAACTAATTTGAAAGAAAATGAAGAAGCCTTCATGCATCCTTAATGCCAATCAAGCTCTGAGCAACTGGATTGAGAAATTAGGAGGAAAGAAACTTGGCAAAGACCACTTGAACCACTGCAGAGAGACTTTACGATGACGGTACGGAGCGAGACGGAGGAAGACTGTGCAAGATGCTCCAACAGCATCCACCAACTCTCCGTCCTGGCTGGCGTCTCCCTGACCTGCTCTTGCATCAGCCCAACGACGTGCAGGCCGGCTGGCAGAGACCGGGAACAGCGGTTGTATTTCACACATCAGTAGCGGTGATACTATTAGAAGTTTCTCAACTGGCTTATAGGTCTCCAAATTGTTGCAGTCAGTAACGTTCACTACTGTAATTTATTTTTGCAGGAGTCCAGTGCCATATATTTGCTTCTGTAGCAGTTACTCCAGCTCAATAATTGAAAGAGAGTAGCATATAGCTACTTGTCTCTTATCTTCGCTCCTCCGTTGGCACAAATCAATGCCCGTGTTACATCAAACGTGCACTGGAGCACAGGACTTGCCACACTGGCCTCCAGTGCAGGAGCCCAGGCGGGAGCAGCACCAGGCGCTCCCAAGGAATTATTTACTGCTGTTATCAATTTCAGGTCTTCAGAAACAACAGCGCCTTTCTGAAAAGCTGAAGGTGCCCTTGGCATGCATTAAAATTCAAATCAATAGGAATGACAGAACAAGCTCAGCAATGTGCTCCAGCTCCAACAGGACCACCTGGCTCCAGCACTGCCCCTGCCAGGCTCTGCACTCACTCCCTCAGCATTTTTGCCATCTCAAGAAATGCAGCAAAAAGTGATGTTTTATACTATTTCTGTACAGTTGAGATTTTTATTTATGTTGTAATTTCAGCCATATGGTTGAAACCTATTTACCAGATAATCTCTTCCATAGATCATTTTAATTGCGTCTGTTGATGAAACCAGTTTTAATTTCAGATTTAATGCCTTTTCTATCTCTATCTTTCTCATACTATTGGTTTCCTTCTAAGTCATCTTTATTCCCAATGCAAAATTAGTTTGTAGTTAATGTGGACTGGACCACTCTAGAGACAACCTTTGGATGAGGACAGTCAAACCACCATTGGGTTTGGCACATCTCCGGGAGCTACTGCTGTCTTTATTTCCTTCCATTTCTAAGCTGAAAGGCACGGCTGGCTGGCTTTACAATTTGAGCACACGGGCATCCTTTAACTCTGGTAACACACTGCAAAGGGTTCAGGTGGGACTTGCACCGAGTTCTTAAAATCCGTCCCCAGAGAGTCTCCAGGCGTGTTTAATTCTCATCTGGTAACTAAGTAATTCCCTGCACACTCCTGTAAATGACCAGCATTAAAACTGACAAATAACTGAGCAAGTGAACCAATTTTTTAAAAAGTAAATCACATCATTAAAACCTTACTGTGACTCATTGATTAGGAGGCCTTATGGTTATGTGGCTTTTTTTGCTGAGGGTGCTTTTTCCAGCACTGAATGTTTTCTCCTCTAGTTTGAACCCAATGTGTTAGAAGTTAACAAGTAATTATTTTAACACTCTGAAATTTGTTACAGTTAGTTGAGAAAGTAGGAAGGACTTTCACTGATTTTGCTAATTCACTTTTTTTTTTTGCAGACATATCTGCATTAAACGAGAGGAGAGGCTCATTTCAGGCCACTGAGGGCTCTCAAACTGCTAATTGGCTTGAAAGCAAACATCCCTTCATCAACCACTTTCAGCAGTTTGGTTGAAAAAGTTCTTTCAAGACACAAAGTTCAAATTAAATGAAGCACTGTTGAGTACATTTTCTTCCTTTTCTGAAATACACCCTCAGAACGTTTTCTAATAAGATGGCTAGGAAGACATAAAAATAACCCACGTTTCCAATAAACATGTGTATTACTTCAGAGCAGAGTGCTGGTTGCTGAGTATGCACCTCTTTAAACCACCACAAACTCAAAAAAATGACCTATTGACTTGATATTGAATGTTCTGGGTTCCCTGACACTGCTAACCACAACGGTGGTAACAACCACTAAAAATGTAAATCCCTTCTGGTACAGGTTAATGCAACTGCTCTACTGATAACCTGGCTCACGGTCACCACTAATATCAGAAAAATAATCAAAGAAGATTAAAATATCCATTTGAAAAAAGATGATACAAGATAGCATAGCATCCTTATATAAAGAAAGGTCATCTCTTTTAAACATAGAATTTGTAATAGAGAATCTGCTGGTCTGTGTTGTCAACTGGAGATTTCAGGTCCACAGAGAGCAGAAAGCCATCTGAAATTAGGAGATAAAAGGATTGTTTGTTTCCTAAACCGAAGCTTTGGGTTCTTCCCCAGGAAGAGCTGACCTTGTCAGTGTTTTGATCAAAACTCTTCTGGGGACAAAGGACCTTTAAAAATGCTGAAAGCATTCTTCCCAAGCCTTCCTCGCCCATTTTTTTTTTACCACTGCAGCAGCAAATGTAGAAAGTTGCAAGCTGAACACTTTGCATTTCCCTGAAGAAGTCTTTTCCAAAGCCAGCAGGCACACAGGTTCCACAGCAGCTTCTCGTTGACGCTGCATGCCTGACGACTGTGCGTGCCCTTTGCCAGCTCTGCAGGAATGGACACGTCATAAAGCGCTTGTCTATGTGGTTGGTGAACCTTGAAAAAACCCACATCTTTATGGATGCCAAATACCCAAGTGTGTGCTCCAGCTGCACAGAGCTGTGTCATTCACAGACGCCCAAGCTACCTAGTAAGGATCTACCCTGGCATCACGGCCACACCCGCCCGCATGGCCAGCTGTCCGGACCAATAGAGCAACACGAACTTGCCCAGTACTTCCGGCACCAGCTGGAGATGGATGGAAGAGGTCAGGAAGACCTGGAACAGCGTGAGGAAAAATAGCAGTGCATAATCATTTTGGTCTGATCTATTCATGCTTATTTTTCAGCTCGTGCCATATCTGTTAAGTCGCCCATCAGCGGGTTATGTTACCTCCAACCCCAAATCGAGCACAATAAATCTGATGTGTGCAGCTCACCGCAGCATTCCCCACCGCTGGGCAGGATTCCCAGGAGCAGATAAATATTTCTGTCAGTAACATATGCGTTTAGAGACAGAATACGTCCTGTGGAGATCAGGAAGAGTTTTATCACCGACTTTGTAAAAATGAGATCAAGCCCTTATTTGGAATATAAACTATGACTGAAAACTGCAAAACTCCCAGAGCACACAATAAAACTGAGTATCAGTAATTACCGCCAGCCCAGCTCCAAGGAAATCTGACCACTGGGTGTCAGACTGCATTACTTGCATTTACTAAAACATGCCTACAACCTGCTGCTTAGGTTTGACTCCATGCTTTGACAGAACACTTGCTTAAAAATCCCAGACTCATAGTACCTACTGTAACATCTTGCTCTGTTATTTAATAAAAAGAAAATCTATGCGGGTCCAGGAACCAAATACATCACCCCTGCAGAGCCAGGGGTTGCTCAACCTCACCCGCACCTTGCAGCCGCCCGGTGAAAGCCTTCGCGGGGATAAGTAGCAGGTCTACATGCTAACCTTTCCACCGCGAATTATTGTCTGATTCGCAAAGTCCACACACCCCTGACAGAAGATCTGCACCAGGCAGATGATACTGCAGGTATCCCGCAATATATTCTTCTCAGCTTGCCCTCTATTTTCCGTTCAGCAGATGGAAACCTGTGGGATACAAACGGACTACAAATGCAGTGCATACGGCAAGCTGTGCGCGACGGGAACAGTTCTCTTCCCGAGGGACGCAGCGCGGCAGCACAGCTATGAGTCCACAGATTAAGGCTCAAATGTTTCCTTGGAGCAAAGTGCTCATAATTATAAAGTGACTTTTTTTAACCTCTCAAATGGTTTTATTAGCACTGTTGTAATGAAATAGGTATGTTGTTTCTTATCTCATAATTTTAGCATTTTAATTTATGAAATACAAGTGTAAGTGCACTTAGTTTCACTGTTGATTAAACACGTGCATCTGAAATATTTCATGCTTAGCCAAGTGAATATTTTATTCCCCTACCCCACCCCACCCCCCCCCAAGAAACAATGCTTAGGATGTCTGATCCTTTTTCTATAGCAGGGAGAAAATACATCTTAGAGTAAGCATTTAAATGAATGTCAGTTGGACGAAACACACACTGAGTGCAATTTGAGATAAAACTACCATTGATCCCTTCATGTACAGCCTTTGTGGCAGTGGCTGACATGGCTATTGAAAAATACTGTGGTGCCAGAGTTCTTCTAAGAGATAATCCGTCTTCTGAGAGAGGATTTAGGTTAAATGTACCTGTGAAAAACAGTGTATTTCAGCTGACATGATGAATGGCCCATTGTCCATCCTCCGGAGCCTTGCTTCGGCTGGGGTGGGGGGGTGGAGGGGGGTTGGAAGCAGAGGAAGAAAGCAAAAGCACCAGACTCGACTGCAATCTCAGCGGTGTTTTGCTCAGCCTTTTCTTATAGTTCAGAGGCAGGAATATCTAGAGCAATTTTCAGCCTAACAGCAACTTTACTTCATGCCACAACTCTACTGCAAATGTAAATGATTCCAGGCAATTGCATTATTTATCAAATTATTTCTATCACGTCTTTGCAGCAGGTTATTACCTTTTTAATAACGCTTCCCATGCAATGAGGCAGAGACTGGGATTATTAAAATGATCTTATAAATGCAGTATTGGCCATTAAGCTATTTCAGGAAAACACAGTGAAATTTAGAAATGCTCAACAGGTTTGGCCAAGACGGGGGATTTACTGCTCACAGCACAGCCGTCCCCAAAATCAGGGATGCTGCTCACGAGTACTTGCTCGTCACTTGAAGAATGGGCTGGTTCGGAGTATGGTCCACAGCTAATAATTTCTGTGGCCCTGGGATGCTGTCTTTGTGTGTGCCTACAATCTTTATGTTGCATAAATAAATAATAGTAAGGTCAGAGCTTTCTGCTTCATAAAATTAATGCCTGTTAAAGTCTACACTGAAGTCAAAGCCAACTTCTCGTAGCTCCGCTCAACACCCTTGATGGTCCCTGGTGTGCAGGGAGGAGAGGGCAAGGGGAAAGCCCTGATCCTAACCCTCAGCACCTTGTCACGCCATCTGAGATTTCCCACTCTACGTCAATACAAGCCAAAACCACTCAGCATTGCCCCATAAGCAGACAGGGCTTTCCAGGCTTGGGCTTTGTCCACATCCTGTTACTCCAGATGTTTCTGAAAATGGCTGAGAAAGGGATGGTGTCAACAGTGCCACCAATGTGGGACACCAACACATCTTGAGGGCTATGACCACAATGGCAAGATGAGCAAGGATGGGACAAGTTGGGTCCGTGCCTAACACCTGTTACGATAATTCCGAGCGAAACAGAATTATACTGTCTGTTGGATCGACCCTACAGGGGTTTCCATTTGACCATCCATCTAAACTCACAACTGATGTGGACAGTGGTCTTCTCCGGGACCTGTTAGTTTTGGCTCAGATAACTGTCTACAGCTTCTTCAGTACTTATTTGTCTGTAACTACCTGTCTTTTCATGGTTCACAGAAAAGCCTGAGCTAATTTAGAGCCTCAGTCAAAGCCCATTTAATTTAGTGCGTGTCTTTCTCTCGGTGAAAGCAGGCATTAGATAAGGCCTTCCTTATCCACGACAACTGGCAGGTCTCTTAACAGCAAACTCTCTATAATTAATTTTCAGGTAAGAACTATATTTGCTCAAAACAAACTGAGGTAAAATCTTGTTCCGTTGCGTTCAGTAAAACATTTCCCACGAGCTTTGCTGGAGATACATTTTAAATAGAGCTAAAGAGCCTGAGAATGAAGTGTTTGAACTCCTGAAGTTGTGGTGGCACAACTACGTGGGGCTGCTGGGGGTCTCTTGTTGTGGGAGTGCTTCTCATTCTGTAAAATATATTTATTTTGTCCAAGGAAAAACACTGGCTGGATAAGACACCGAAGAACATCACCTTTGCCCCACTGTCACTAGTAGGTCGGAGTCATGGAAGACACCAGGAGGTTTACTGCTAAATTACAGTAACTGTGAATTGGCTAGACACCTATGGTGCACAGAACTTGGGTTCATTTGGCATTTTCTGAGCTCTGGGACTACAACAGGGAAAGCATAAAGAATTAAAATGAATCTTTTGGAAGGTCTTCCTAGATAATAGCTGCCCTTACCTTGCTGCATCAAAAAATACGGAGTACTACACTTTTTTTCTCTTACTTAATTCTTGATATTTATCTCTAACAAAACACTAAGAACACTTCTAGAGATGTGAACTGTGTTTACATCTTAGGCTTTTAATTTACAGGCTTGCTAAGTATGAAGAATTAAAGGTAAGGAGAGTATAAATTGCAATTCTTTCAGATTATCATAAAAACTGTAAATATTATGCTAGAGGGGAAAAAATAGAATATATTTTGCTCAGAAAAATATTTTTGAGAAAATAGTAGAGGCCCCTTTGGCAACATCAAACAAAACTCCACTGAATTCAATATCAGCTTAAACCTGTCACGGATCTGGCATCCTAAGTTCTCCCACGATTTTCTTTTTCAACAAACTGTTTATCTGCAATGACGGAGTAGTCCAAATAAATAATACTGCATCCAGCCAATATTTAATATCTATAAACACAAAAGCTCTGTTTTGTCATCGTCTTCTCTTTTGTCCATAAATTTTTAAGACAAGTCTGGAAGTGACAAAACCTCATCCCGAAGGAAAGGGGTGGTGGGAGGGAAAGAAGGGAGCATTTACAGCTATTAGAGACTTCACGTAAATTGTTTAAAGATGCCTACAGTCATAATTCAAATACAAAAATATCCCTAGGTTATCTAAGAGCAGCAGTTCTCTACAAAATATCTTTCTTAAGGGATGCTGATAATGGGGAGAAACAAATGAAAACCAAATAGAAACACTTCTAGGGACCCTGAAGGAAACGAGTAGGCTGTGGTGAATTTCAAATAATAGAAATCTTCTGCCTTCTCTCCCTTACTGCTCTTTTTTTTTCCCCACTACACACAAAATAAAATAAATATAGTAAGAAAGATCATGTCATGAAAACAAATATTTGAGGAAGCAGATTTCAGTAAAGCAAAGGAAAGCTCGTTTTTACAGCTTTCATTCCTGAGACATGAGGCAACAATAATTTGAGCTATATGGGAAGATTTTGCAAGTCTAGAAGGGTCCAGTGGTGCAAAGAGACAACTTTCCCTTGATTTTGATGGGAAACGAAGACCATCCTCCATGGGAAACTGCCCTTTTGACACAGCTCTTCAACTTGTGGTTTATTTTTACAGACTAATTTCACCATTTGCCATAGCCGTGACAACCGCGAGGACGCTGTGGAAGGACGGGGATGCCCGCACCCGCAGCCCCAGGACTTCTCCCCTGGAGCGGCTCTTGCTGGTGGCAGTGGAAGGGCAAAGTACACTTGCAAACCATCCCATGAAAGGCTGAAACATCCCTTTATGCTCAAGTTCCCACCCAGAGACACACTGCTCCCCACAAAGCGAGGTGAATCTTGTGTAGAAAGCAAGAGGTGTTGTGAAGCCGCTACTGCATTCAGTCTACCTGATGTTCAGTGCAATACTTGCTGTGCTCATCCTTCCAGGGCAGTGACTATAGCCAGACAAACAGAGATTAAGTGACTTCTCCCAGCCTATGAAGAGGAACAGTGGAAATCCGAGGAATCAATTTGGAAGCGCAGCCTCCAAGCCACCCTCGCCAGCAACTCCTTCCCTGATGAGGACAAGCCATCACCCTCTACCTACAGCTTTGGATGTTTGGAGAATGTGAGCACTAAAGGGAGCTCCAATGAAGCCCATAAAAATTATTGTATTATGAGAAAAAAAAAAATCTGTGCAAGATTTTCTGTGCATCATCTGCTGACACAAATCATTTCTGGAAGCATTCGTGAGATCAGAGCAGAAACAGTAAATGCATTCTCAGCTTATTTGTTCCAGCTGATACCACCCGAATAGAAGCCCAAAGGCATGGTCTTTCAAAGATAAGGCATCTTTTCCTCTAGATTCAACAAAAAAACCGCACACAGTACAAAGATAAATTACCCGCTCCACTTGTAATTGACATTAACATAGATCTGCAAGATCCAAAGGCACATTTACATCACTTAAAAATGATGTTTAAATAATCATCAAAAATATCTCCACGTCTGGTAGGTTGGCCAAGAAGTTCATTAGGATCCTTTTTCCCCTGTAGACATATAATTATTTCCTTGGATTTAAACATGTGTTTCTTAAAGTGTAAAATCATTTACACTTACAAGTTTCTCTAACTGTGAAATCATTACCTTCTTGCTCTTTATCATGAAAAAATCCAAGAGAAGAAATATTTGATAATAATTTTTTCCTTCAAAATGCGACAGACTTACTAAAATCATTATTAGTATTTTCTTCAATTGGAGGACAAGCATGAACCACGCATCAATTTCAAAGTGCATTTAGGAGACTAATTACAGGCATTTATTTTTGAAAGCGCTGGCTGCAGTACGCGCTCACAACGGAGAGAAATCTGCCTCGCTGCTGGGAGCCAGATCCTGCCGCTCTCGGCACAACAGCACCACGGGGAGGAATGCGCTCTTTCCTGGAGCGTCCTTACAGAGAGGAAGAAATAATTTGTAGCTCTATGCACAGTACCTAGAGATGAATTTAATAATCGTAATAAAGATGAGACACCTCAAGCAGGAAAAGCAGCAGCTGTTTAACAGCACGCAGCGAGTGCCAGTGTTTCCGTTAAGGACGTGTAAATGTGGGACGCGTCTTACCATGCTCTGGAGCTCTGACGCCTCTGAGATGGGGCTCTCTGGATGTTCTGTCCTCTCCTTTTGCCCACCAAGCAGGGCTCTACTTTTACAATTAATACACAAGCCTCAAAGTAAAAGCCTGTTGACTTCTCTAGATACCTTGGGTCACAGCAGCACTGTCAGTTTGGTCAAACCGTGGCTGGGCTGCGGTCGCAAGCTCATTCCAGCAGCAGCAATGATATCCTACATGTGTATCACTGAATACTGCAATAACACCATGCTGAAAACAATCTGCTGGGAAAACAGGAACAGATTGCTGATGTTACAGGAGATTGTGTCAAGGTGTGAGAGTCTCTCTCCTTTCTGGAACACCAGCTGAAACTTGGCACAGGTGGCTCCAGTGTGCTCAACAACAGTTTGTGGCTGGTTATAGGAAATAAATTCCTAGCTCTTCAGGGGTAGATAAATGAAATTGCAAATTTTAGGGATCACCATAATTACTTTACATGTGCAAAACAAACGGCTCTGAGCCTGGATTCTACATAACTCTCTAACCCTTCTCTGATAATGTTTTACTAGAAACATTTGCCCAAGACAAAGCAAGAATGAACTGGAGCTGCTGACATGCTATTATTCAATGGTTTGGGTGGGAAGGGACCATTAAAGCCCATCCAGTCCAACCCCCCTGCAAGGACCAGGGACATCTCCAACCAGATCAGGTTGCTCAGAGCCCCGCACAACCTGGCCTGGAATGTTTCCAGGGATGGGGCACCCACCGCCTCTGTGGGCAACCTGGGACAGTGTCAATGCTGAAGAAAGGTTCAATCATCAGAAAGTTGCTAGAGTGAGGTAGATGGACAGCCAAGCTTTGTGGAGAGACCATTTATAGGGTTACGCATACAAGCGTACAATAGATATCTCCAACTACAAAAGCAACAGGACTTACTGTCTTTGCCAGATATGTACAAAGAAAACAGGTCTATTTAACTGTCTTCAAGAAGTGGGGAAAAGTTAGTGCCCTACTCCTAAAGAGAACTATGGGAAACCTGACTGGTTTCCACCAACAGATTTCAGATTATACCAATCAGTGGTTTTTACTGTTGCACACATTAAACTACAAGTGTTTAGTGTTGAGTTGACAGACCCATGATGAGCTTATGTTAAAGCATCCTGCCACCTTCCAGAACAACACAGAGCTAAAACCAGCTTCTGCTGGGAAACAAACAGTCCACGGACATGAGGCCACTAAGCCCAAAATGATTGCTTTCCAAGACCTCCGACCATTGAATCAAGTGGTTTCCTGGTTCATTTTAGCTTTCTTTTTGCAGAAAATTGGTTAAAGTAAGTTGATGCGCTGGTTATTTCAGATGTTCCAATGAAGTAGAGCCATCTTCTGCCACTGTCTCTGAAAACTAAGACAAATGTTGCATTGTCGATTCAAACTTCAAAAAGCTATTTGCAGGGTGTCATTTTTCATTTTGCCTAGGCAGGATGTAATGAAAACTCGACAGGTTATTGATGGTTTGGTTACCTGTCTGCCTTACAGAAATTGCGCAGGTGCTTTATTTAAAAAAAAAAAAAAAAAAAAAGACAGTCAACACAATTAATGCAAAACAATGATAGGAAGCATCCTTTGAGGTTTTATTTTCTGCTGAAGCGTCACTAGACTGTGTATTCAAAAACCACTGCTGACAATTTATCTCTCAAGTAATCAGTATAAAAATATTGCCATGGTTTGTACCCTGGCACCAGACTGGGAAAGATGTACTGTCTTGTCCTATTGCCATTTTCTTTCTGGCTGTTTAAAGTAATTAACCACTAATTAGGAAGTTTGAGGCAACAAATAAAAAAATTGGAATTTATACAACTTTTAAAACTCAAGACACACTGAAACAATAAGAGAAAAGCCTTTCTCCTTTCTTGTCCCATTCCACAGTTTCCTTCTCAAAATGACATAGCACTGAAGAGAATATGTTAAAATTCCTGTTACAAAAATGATACCTCAGGGGTCTGTGAAGCAACAACCCTGGTGAGGAGGCCCTTAGGATGCGAACTCTCGAGAAAACCATAGCTAACCTCTCCCAGAGATAAAAGTCTTTCTGAACAGTTTTGAAGTGCAGAAGATAACAAAAAAAAAAAAAAAAATAGCGGAGAGCTTTCTGCTTTTCTTTGGCCACAGTCACTCCAGCTCCTGGGAGCAGACACCGCTGCGTGGGCAAAGCCCCATATGAACAGATCTAAGAGACTTTCAGCTACAGCTGCCTGGTTTCCCACAGCCCTGAGCACCAGGCTCCTGATCTTTCTGGAGACCTCAAGCAGCAAATTGTGTCTCCTTCTGCCTAGGCTGGGATTTGGGTGCGGCTCTGTTTAAGGTTTTCGTTTGCAGATGGGTACAAAGCCCCACGTCCGCAGCAGACTCCCATTGCTCCTTCCCAGTCTCAAGGCCTCATCATCTTTTCAGAAGCCAGCGGGGCACCAGGAGGTTCAAAGCTGAACTTACCCTTCCGGATCACCTCAGGCTCTAGGCTACAGTGGAGAGCAGCAATGAAATACCTGGAAAAATCTGGGCCTAAATTACTTAAATCCTGAAGCACGTAAGTTTTGAAAATATATCGTGACCACTTTCTGGAAGTGCAGTTCTCTCTCCTGAATGTTATTTGACAAGGTCTGAGTTGCCCAGGCACTCTTTACCCTTCCAAATGCCTCTGTGAGTGGATGCAATGGGTAAACACCTCTATCTGCTGCTTTTCTGCGCTTTTATTGGTTTTCAGCCAAAGGAAAAAAAATATCTCCCTGCTTTAAGCAGTATGGCTTTGTGTGTGCAAGAGTGTGCTCGTAGATCATGAAGCTTGTCAAGACTGCAAGATAATGGGACCAACTGGGAAAATTTCCATGAAGATAGCGAGCATGCCTGGAGTATCTAGGTCAGATCCTGCTCTAACAAAGTGCACTATCAGGGTCCCTTTCCACAGAAACTAGTTTAATTAAGATAACAGATGTTGCTATTATACAAGTCGTAGTGAGTGGCTGTGTAATTGGACACTTTCATATTCTTTGCTACCAGCACAGAACATCATTTGTTTTTTATGAATTTCCTTCCTTACAATTAAACTGTACAAACAATGCACTGTATATTCACAGCAAAGAAACAGCTCTAACGATGCAAGGCCTTTACGGGAACAAGAACGGGAGAAGAGCAATTTGTTTGAGGGCTTAAAAGTACAATTATTTTTTCTGTCCCAAACCAAGTATGTGTCTGGCGGCAGGGTAAATGTGACTTCCAATAGCTTTAGGAGAACGTTAGGAATGAAGCCTGTTGGGTATGTATTTTAAACGTTCCCTTTTTTCAAGGGAACACACATTAGATTTTGAGGCATGCAAGCTCTTACCAAGTACACGAGATAGTCTACAACACTGCCAGCCCCGCTCCACCCCCCGCGACGATGCCCAGAAGCACCCCAAAAACCATAAGACTGGCAAAAGTATAGTATTTCTCTAAATAAATGCTTTCTTGCACACAGTCTACATTGCCTGGAGTTGAGGAGCAAGGGAGAATGAGCGCAACAGGAAGCCATGGGAGATCACAAGACTGAAACACGTCTCTCTCGTCTCCTCTTGACCCGTACAACGCTACAGCTTCACCTTCTGGGGAACGACAGTATGTCTCTGACAGACAGGTATCTAACATGAAACACACTGTCAGAAATAAAGAAATGTTATTATTACCATTATGGCATGTAAATAAAGACCAAAACAAGCAGCTGAGAAAACTGGAGACTTGCAAGGAAAGTGATGCAAACCTGGCATGACCAAGAAGCGTCCAACAACCCCTTTCCAGCGCTACTCTAGCAAAACCATTCCACGCCAACAGCAAAATACATCCCTTGGCCAATTCCATGATAAATTTTCTTAAGATACTTGAACAAAATGGCCTTTGGTATTAAGTTACTAAGAGACAGTTCATTCCGTGCAGTCAAATGACTGAACGCCCCAGTTTCTGGATGCAGATAAGAGGACCAATCTCAGCTCCAATGTCAAACCCCATGGCCAAGCCCTTGGACACTGCGCACCTCTGTGATAGTACCTGCAACAGTTTTTTCACGGGCTATGGAAAACAATATGAAAATTAAGGGAGATTTAATTGATTTAACATGAACGGTTTTGAATTAAGTGGTGAATGAACTAGTTTAAAGTATTTTCACACCTATAGTTCAAAGAGAATTACAGTTCCACTGCAAAACGCTCCTCCTCAGTTTGGAGCTTGGGAGCAGCTGTGACAGAGGCTTATTTTAAATTCAGCCGGCAGTGCTCTGCGCAGCTCCAGGATTTGCCTCTAATTGCACGCAGCCTGATTCTCCCTCCTGCACCCAGGAAACCCAAACGAGCGAGCCAGCAACTACAGCAACTTCTGATTTCCACCACTGCAAGGACGACCCCCTCACACTTGCAACTGAGTGCAGTTCTCCGTGGGAGCCTCTCTGTAATTACAAAGAAATTGAAAGGTTTCTGAGATAAGATCACCTGAAAATAAAGGTTTTAAAGTACTAGTCTCAGTAACGAATTTATCTAATGTTGTGGCATTAGAGGTAATTGAATTATTATGAGGGGATTAACAAAATCCTGCAAGAACAATCTGACTGCCGTGACTTCCCCTCCTACTCCTGCCGATGAGTAATATATACCACATAATGCCAGGCAATAATTGTCACAAATGGGAAATACAGCGGACTGGAGGATGCTGGGCAGCAGGAGCTCAGAAGTTTAAAGGAAAAACTCTCCATTAAAGACTCCCTTTCATTCACTTGTGTGTTTTGCTGAGGTCATCAATTAACAGAAGTTTTTCCAGACTTGTGGGTAACTATAGATTTCAGTTTTATATTGGTAAATCTCACGTAAAATTACCCTCTACCTCTGTAACTCCCACTGACATCTAATAATGATTGATTTGGCTTCGGAGACAGCTCTGGAGCAAAGTATAGCCACAGCTCAAATCATCTATCTTTCGCACGGTGTAATAATTGTAGAAGACCATGTCTCTGACATAATGCCTGTAGGATGCCTATATCCTGTGTATACGATGCCATAGACGCTACGTACGTTATATCCAAAAACTCACTTGACATTATTTCATAGAATCAGAAGGATGAAGATGCAACATTATAAGACCAAAGTGCCACTGAGATATAAATAAAAAACATAATTCCTGGCTCTACAGTATATGCACTCCTCACTTGAGGAGTTTTTGCCTGGTTTTGAACGTCAGCTGGGCAGCAACAGTCTCCTCGATCTCACAGGCATCACGTCTGAGTCACACTGATGTAGTTGGGACATGAGAAAAGAGAGCCTATGTAATGGGATCCCAGCTCCTCAACACCGCTTTTCTCCTGTTGTATAGATAAAGAGATCAGAAGTTAAACATATCTGGAAATATTACTGTAGGAGGACCAAATGGTAAGTGAAAAACATTCTGAACTCAAATCAAATCTTTCTCTCTGAGGAACGATCTGACATGTCTCAAAGACACATGGCAGTTTTGCCATGACCAGAAGGCACCACTTCCATCATGAAATCCCAGTGCTTGTTGGCTTCTGGAACAACTCATCACTTGTATATTACCGTCTGCACAGCTTTGTGGTGACCATTCCTATCCAAAAGGTATTCCCTGTTCCCAAGCGAGGGTTTCCCAGAGGGTAGGTGTATTTTAGTCATGTCTTCTGTCCCAATGGCGTGGAAAGTGGGAGATACTGTGGCAGGCAGCAGACTCACCTACTCTTACTTTACCAGAGACCCTATGAGGCTGACTCGTACCGAGTGGCGTTAATAGGACTGAAGACCTTTCCCACAGAGAGTAACAGCCATTTTGCACTGAAATGGGAAGGGAAGATCAAGGATAGAAAGTGATCTCTGTATCTTTTCCCATATAGAAACAGTCCTTGTTTCCAAGCAGCATTTGCAGTACATCTATATCCGTGCTATAGCTGTTTCTATATAAAATTTACCTTCCTGAGTCAGCCTGCTAACATTATTTTGACTCAGTTAGGCCTCCGAGGCAGGATTTCCATTATTATGGAGATTAACTGCCTTTAATGACTGCAATAATGTAATTGTACCCCAGGGCAGAATTTCTAATAACAGAATTGTGCAGTTCTCAACCACCAGTAAGAGATACCCTCAGGGCAGGTTATTCATTAGGGGTGCAGCACACACTACCTGAGCCTCCAGAGAAGAATATGAAATCTAAACCAATAAAGCTCTTTTTTTTTCCATGGTAATCTCTGCCCTCTGGGCAAACATTGAACACCACACTTAATTTTGCCTCCTGGACAGCAGTAGCCTCCAGAACAAGAGTCTCGGCAGCAAAATCTGATGGCCACTATTTCTGTCTCTAGCAAGGAGCCCCTAACATTACACTGCATCTGAAAAGTCACACAAGCCCCAGGAGAAATGCTTGAGCAATTGCCATGGTAGCCATCAGACCGTACATCAGAATTGAGAGCAAGGACTGACACATTAATGTTGCTGTGAACTCCACCTGAAATTGGAAGGGCCATCTATATTGATTAACCTTCTTACAACCAAGTTCAGTTTGGAGAACTATCCAGATGTTCAGGTGCCTCTCTGAAACTCAAAGGACCCTTTAACGTCATCTTAACCAGAGATTTCATTTAAGTTTCTTCTCCCATGCCTATCTCAAAGTTCTATTTTCTGCCCTAGATGAAGAGATTTCAGCAACAGCTTTTCTTGGCATCTTTCTTCCCAGATTTCAACAGATATTTCCAACAGCCAAGAAAGCTCTTGTCTGAAGCCCACACATAAGTGTGGGTGTGGTGTGGATGTGCTAGGACTGGACTCCAGTCACTGCTGCTGTCCCCTGGGATGATAGGGAGAAGATAGCATTTCAGCAACTGAAGAAACCAGAAATACAGCAACGTTAAGCAGAGGACCGGGCACTTGGCCTCTCCAGCCCCTGTGAAGTCAGACAGTGCTGATGAACAATGCCACAATCATAGAAAACAATATAATTTCCTAATCGTGCATTTCACACAGTCTCCAGGTACAGACTGCAAGGATGGTGCTGCTCATAAACACGATGGCGAGGATTCAACACTCTTGTCCCCACAGGAGACACAATGAACCGCATATAAGAGCTAAATGGGTCCAACTGCCAGGTCAACGGAGCGGTGTTCATTAAGACGTTTTGCCAGATAGGTCCTGCTGGATGATCTGGCTGGCAGAAAAACCCCTGGGCTGAAGCAGCAGAAAATTTCACACCTGCTTGGGCACATTTCACGTCTGGTTTCCCATTCAGGGCTTGGTGCCCGGGTGGGAGGCTCCCGGTCCTGACACGACGCGCTTGGCAGAATGAGCGCGGCGGCGAGCCTGCCGCTGCCATGAGTGCCAACACCTCAGCCTCGCTGCCGTTTGCGTTTGAGCTCCGCGCTGAGCTGCTCAGAGGAGTGTGCTGTACTCACAACCCCTCCTCCCAGCCACAGCCTAAAGCCTGCCTGCGCACGGGGACTATCACCAGCAGACAGCGAGGTATGTGGTATTTGGTATACATTATGCACCTGCCTATATGCCTCAGAAGAAGGTTGGTCAGGAAAATGCTGTAGGTACAGCCTTACACTGCTTACACAGATGTGCAACCCTTCAAGGGGTGCTCTGGTGTGGGCTCCTTTGTGTTTACCACAACATGACTCTAGGTGACAGAGAAAATAACAGTGTCTCCTTTTCTCAGTTGCCTATTTTCACAAAGCTTTCAAGAAATTTGCTGGTTTTGAGGTGGATCTCTTCCTCTCTTAACCTTGGTGGAAACCAGCTGATACACCTACAGCCAGCTCAAATAACCACTTTAAAATTTATTTGGAAATGAATACACAGGTAACCCAAGCTGCCACCTAGCCTTATGCTACCAGTGCATAAGCCATATTCCCTTGGGAAATCAGGATCCAGGGCTTTCTGCTGTATTACAGCATTCAATTTTTAGGGTACATTTGCAGATAAGAGTGTAGTGCTAAAAAAAAAATAAATATATATCCATATGTAAAAATCACTTTGTTGTCAGCATCACACAGCAGTGACCAAGCAAGAAACACTGTTGCTCACATTCCTTTCCCAAGCCCTTCCTCAAATAAACTAACACTTCCTCTTGCACTCCTAAATTAAAATGAGGAGAAAGAACTGTGCCACACCTAGGAGAACAGCATCAGAGAAACCAGCACATTTCAGCTTGGACTGTGCCAGAGAGGATGAGGAGACAAGATGGGAGCTGATGGCGTTGACACTCCAAAACTTCCAGTATTTAATATTTCCCAACCTTTGCACAATCTTCACCAGAAGAACAAATTATTTCAGTCCTAAAAATCAATATACCTTGATGTGTTAGAACTCTGACCTTGCACAGTTTTGTACCCTGGCTGCTAGAGGAAACTGATCACCCAACTCTTTTTATCCCAAGAGGTGAAGTCAAACAGCCCATGGACAACAGCTTTGTAAAAACCAGGTAACAGGAGCTATGTAAGTCAGAAATAGGTTGTTTATTATTTTTCTCATCTGGCCGTAAATGAACAACAGCTTTTCACATACTCACATACCTCACCACAGTACATATTTCAATGTCCATTACAGGCAGGCAGGTTGGATGGAGCACAACTGGACTTTCCAAGATAAAAGAACAACTCTAATAAGTTTAAGCTTTTAAAAATATCAATTTCCTGTAATTTTTGGCTTTTTGACCTTTACTAGTAGGACAGGATTTTTCCCATCAACCCAAGTGGTGCATCATGTTTTGGAGGACCATCAAGGAGAGCTCTTCACCTCCTGCTCTCCGGCACCGTGTAAGCGGGACAGGTAACACACCTGGACCTCTACACAGTCAACAACAAATCACTGCAAAACCACATACACAAACTTGAAAGGTGGGCTCCTACTAATGCTCTCCTTTTGAATTTAAAAAAAATAAAAAAATAAAAAAGCAACAAAATGACTTGGCCAGTCTGAAAAAGCCACCTCCAAGTCAGGCGTTAGGACTGCCAAATTAATTACTGACACTAAATAATTCCTGTGTAAGGGACACTGAGTAATGTACAAAAGCAGTGTAACTTGCAGTGGAGGGTTTTATTTCCTGGCAAATTATTTGAAAAACAACGGCTATTTAGAGCAATGCAGAAATTATATTTGCTTTTTAGAATATATCTTTATCGGCTTCTTGGCAGGGATGCTTTACTGGTAGACAGAAACTGGGATGAACACAACAGGAACAGAAATCTCACCCCATCTCCTCGAGACTGAACACTAGCTATTTTCACATTTACTTGCAAGTCAATTTTGGGAAGCTATTAACGACAAACTTAGCTTTCATTTCTGAAAGCCCCTGGGTTGGAGCAGGCTAATGAAAGAAATGGTTACTGTAAGACTTTACCTCTCGTTTTCTCTTAGGATGTCTTTTCCTTTCTTCCAGGAATAAGTAGGTCTGGGGGAAGCTTTCGGTTTGCACTCAATGATTACTTCACCGCCCACCTTAACAAGAGTTAACTTTTTCAAGAGTGTTTTGGAAAAGTCTGGACCAATGGCTGAAAGAAAAAAAAACAAAAAAAAGAAAAACACAAAACAGATCAGAATTTCCTCTGGAAAAAACAAAGTCAGGCGCTTTTGAACATTACAGTATTTCTCACCTACAGTTCCTAAATGATCTGACTTTATGAACTATGCGCATGTGCAGATGGGGCAAGCAGATGCCTGAACACTTCAGCTCTTCCCTTGTTCAGAAATGCACGTTGAGCTACAAACCTCAGACGTCAGTAACCTCGGCAGGCAGCAGAAACCCGGTGTCACGCACATCTTATTCGGGGCAGCACCCCGAAGAACCATGCATGCCTTCCGATTCCTGCCTCAAAAGATTTTTAATGATTTATTTGATAGGACGCGATGGCAGACAGAGCTTTGAGGTGGCTGCCTCTAGACTGACTCTGGTGGTGAACTCCCCAAAGATGACCAGAAGGTTTTATTTAGTGGGACGATGAATTTTTTTCAATACAGAAAGCTCAAAGCAAATAAGTGAGGCAGCTTAAGGGTTTTATGAACAACTCTTGCCCTGTTGCCCATTGATAATGGGACAGGCTTTATGATGGAATAGATCTCGTCTTCCACTTTCACGAGTCAGAGTTCACTAATCTCTGAGCTGTCTTGCCTCGTTGTAGATGGCTGACTTCACTTTAGCACAGAGGAAAACATGTATGTTATTAAAAACTATAAACGAGCCATCTGAAATACTGGCTGCGTAAAACATTTCAAAACTAAAGGTGGCATCTTGAGGACGACTTCCCACCAAGGAACTCAGACACAGATGGATTATTATTTATATCACATTATCATAATTAATACAGTATCATTGCTGAAAATAATTTCTCAGTTGATTCTCCAAAATTAATGGGTAAAATAGATTTTTGAATAACCCTGTTATTTCCATGTCTGTAATGAACAGTTTAGACTGAGTTTTTTGCAAGTCATTTGCTGTCTCCTCCTTGGTCCTGCATGAGGTAGAGGCGTTTCACTATATGGCTTTTATTCTGTGATGTTTAAAACGTTGTCATCTGATGTTTAGAAACTCTGGGCTCATTTCTCAGCACCACCACAGCCTCCCTGTGCCATTTCAGGAGTAATGCATTTAATTTCTTTACACTTTGTTTGGAAAATGAGGATTACTTGTTTTTTGTTTTTTTCCTTCACTCTAAGCCCATCCTTCCTTTTTTTTTTTTTAAGGTAATGACTGCACCTTACTATACATTTTTACAATGCCTAGGGCAACAGGATCTTGGTTTTAGCTGAAGACTTCAGGCAACGTAACTGGCAACAATAATAAAGAATCACTCTGAGAAAAGCTCTGTAATTTTCCATTTCTCTTTTTCACTTAATTTTGCTATAAGTCTCACTTGCTATTAGTGGTTTTTAATAATTTCAAGTGCTTAACTTCAGGACTTTTTAAAAGAACTGTTTTTATACTCAAAGATCTGTTTAAAAGCTAGCATTTCTCAGTGAGAGCTTGGAATAGTGACCTCCTTTGAAAACGCTAGTGAAAAGGAAAGCATGCTGTTTTTCTTTAAAAAAATGCCAAATTAAATCACAGATCCATAGAAATTAATCTGCAGCACACCATTCTGGTAACTTTTCACATGATGTGAAGAAGCAAGATTGCACAACCCAGATGAGAAGCCAGCCAAATGCCAGTTACCTGGCAGGTTTTTAAGAGCAGGCTCTCCAAGGTCTTTGCTTTTTGTGCAGACACAAGTTCAACCCCTGGGTACTGCAGGGCTGCCGGGCACGGGGAAATACCGGAGGAATCCACCAACATGGGCTAAGCCTCTGCCTTCCTCCCAAAGGCTCATTTTTACCAGGGTTTTGAATAAACAGGAAAAGCATCAGTGGGTTTATTTTGATTTTTTTTCACGCAGCAAGAGGTCCAATAAATCTTAGCACTGTGAAGTCTCATTTATTGAGCATTATTGTATTTTTTCTTGAACAGCAACAATGACAATCTCTCAAATGAAATTTTTTTTTTCTATGCAGGCATCTATCACTGCTGATAAAAAATGACCGTTATTGAAAATGCCATAATCAGAAAAGACCTCATGCTTTGTTCTTCAGGATAAAGCACGGAATGATGCTATTGAACATTCACTTTGAAAACAACTAAACTGCTATTTTGTAATCATGAATTCTATTTAACCCATTGAAATTACATAGCTATGCTGACATTTCAGTTCCCAGGCCTATCACTTCTACAAGAGCAATGTTTGTGGATGAGGTACCTCTGGAGATGGTCCCATCCCACCCCTGCTCAAGCAGGGGCAGCTACAGCAGGTTGCCCAGGGCCATGTCCAGTTGGGTGTTGAGTATCTCCAGGGTTGGAGATGGCACAATCTCTCTGGGCAACCTGTTCTAGCATTCAGCCAACCTCATAGTAAAGAAGTTTTTATTATGTTTAAATGGCATTTCCTATGTTTTGGTTTGTGCCCATTGACACTTGTCCTGGGACTGGGCACCACTGAGAAGAACCTGTCTCTGTAATCTCTAATCCCTCCCATCAGGTATTTAACCACCTGGACTCACAGAAGCTTCTCCTGATATGAACCGGGACAAGTAGAGTAGGTGTACACAAATACGTGGGACAGAAGTTGTTTTTCTTGGTGAGGGTTTGGGAGAGGAGCATTATGATTGTCACTAGAATGGTGAAAGGTCTATGCAACTTGGGTGGTTTTTCAAAATTTCCTCAAGAGTATAAAAAAAAAAAAAAAAAAATCTGTTCTCTGTCAATTCACTTTCTCAAGTTTTCATTTCATGCCTTACTTAAAACCAACAACTTGTCAAAGATCCTCAGTAGCACTTCTGCTTCAGATGCTGAAACTTGGCAAAGCCAGCTTGGATGAAGGCTTTGCTTGTTTTGGAAGGTTTGCACGTTCAGGAAAGTAAACTTACCGATGACGCTCAGTTCTGCACTGGCAAAAATGATGCCGTGTCTGTTTTCCGCTACACACTGATACATGCCGGCGTCCGACAGGCTGACGTTCGTTATCGTAAGTGAGCCCTGCTCTAGCTGAACTCTGCCCTGTAGGAAACAGCCAAATAAGAAACTAAAGAAACTCCTCCTTGGAATAGAAACTCAGCAGTTCTCGTGCCATATTTTATACCAAGGTGCACAAACAAATAGTAGTAGTAATGGGAAGAATTTGCATGCTCCAATCTATTTGTCTGCCAGCTAAATTTATGTCATACTGAATGGTAAAACCAATACAGGAGTTGGTAAATGCAATTTAAATTGGAGGACTTTTCCTTGACTTCTCATTGATTTACTACCCAAACCATTTAGATTAATATCCCTTTCAAGTAGATAAACTTGAATCAAAAATGCACTTTCGTTCCACGGCAGCATACCACAGCCAACCGTACTCTTTAAAACAATGGTGTTTTGTGTATATGTGGCAATGAAGACAGGTTGCCATCTTAGCTAGCACAGAGAGAAATACTGAAAATCCTCTGCAGTTTTCTTAAAACAATATAGATGTTAATAATTTAACGATCCTTTACTTCATATCAGCCACTAATGTGATGGAAGTACAAGACCATCTGCCAGTGGCCAGCATGAAGCAAGCAAAATTAGCGTGTGGAACAAAAGAGCAGGGTACCATTTGTCAGCCTAAGGATATGGAGCTCCTGTTATCAATTTTAATAAGTACAGCAAAGTGTTCTCTCCCTCCCCAGGAGTTTCACCATTTAAGAAAATAGTAACATAAAGAGCTATTGGCTTTCTACTTGGCTGCAGGGTGGAAATTTAATGTTTGTGCAATCTTTATCGGAGCTTGATCAAATCTGGGCTGCCATGTTCTTTCATAATAAGAGAAGGGAAAAAAATGCCGGCTACTGTGAAACCAATGCTTTGGTGACATGTTTTAGTCTGTGGTTCTAATGGGGGGGGGG
>WHYT01016134.1:193888-212878 GCA_009806455.1 Tetrax tetrax
CAGATCTAGCACGTTTAATTAACCTTTCCTGCTGCAATGAGAATGTCAAACAACTTCGGTGTCACTGATATGCTAACAGAGGAAAAATAAACATTGATACAAGAACAAAATACAGCAAAAAACGTCAACTTTCCCTGACAAGTTCCAAGAGCACTGAAAGAAGCTGACAATGGAGACAATGCTGGTTATCTACAGCGAGCAGGCAAATTTGTATCTAATTTTCTTTTTCTTCTTTTTTAAAATTTTTTTTTATACTATGCAGCGAGGCAGATAACTGAATTTAAAGGAGTCATGCTGTTAGACCAAGACTACAATCTCCAGGGCATGCACGGTGACAGAGGACGTCACTGTGTGGAGGCCGCATGCCTGACCGCCGTATAGTCCTCCACAGGGTTCCCTTCCCCGGGAAAAGCTCTGCCAATATTACAGTTGTATTTAAATAACAACATAACACTTCTCAGCTTTAAAAAGAATTTTTTTTTAAGGAAAATTACTTATTTCCAGTTTCAACTATTCGTACAAAATGTTATAGTAAGTTACTTTCCCTAAAAGAATTCTGCTGCCACGTGAAAGCCCAGAGCCTAGCTTGCAGAAAACCAATTTTTTTTTTTTAAGAGAGATCTGTTTTCAGTACTAAACAACTGCCAAACACAAGCTATCCTTGAAAACTGAATACTTATAAACTAGTAACTCATCATCCTCAAGACAAGGACGATATTTTAGTCAATTATCTTTAAAAGCAGTAACCAGCAGAGGTGGTAGGCTAACACCTCTCCATAAGGAACTCCTGTGCTCACATGAACAAAAGCGGATGGAAAGATAGTTCTCTGCATCACAGAGAGAGGAGGATGCTCCTCTTCCCGTAAAATCTTGAGCTTCTTTGCTGAAATGCCATCTTGAGTGTGAAAACCAGCACTAGCCATGGTGGCAGCTTTTGTGTAGGATCTGCTGTCCTCCAGGAATGGCATCCAGACTGGTAAATTCATTACAGTAATTAGATTATAATTCAATATATGCTGTGGTGGGAGTATACCAAAGCTTTGCAAGAAAGGCAGCTTTGGCCGTGGGTTGAGCAAAACTGTACGAATGACAAGTCTTTTCATTTACTGTCCACTGGGAAAAATCAGGAGAAACAGGCATTGTTTGAGGAAGAGAAAAATAAACCTTCAAGTCTTTTAATTAAAAAAAACCAAACCCAACCTAGTCTGAATCAACCCCGGATTCTTTCCTCAACATGGAAGATTTAGCTTTGTTCTTGCTATTTCACTCCTTTTTATCGCTTTCTCATTTTTGTATTTTACTCAATTTTAAAAGAAGTGTTCACTTGAAATGAAGCCCCAAAAGTTCTGATTTCTAAATGAAATGTCTTTTAGAAATATTTCTAATTTTAAAGCATCCGTATATATGACTTTAAAAAAAATAAATAAAAATTACATTACTCACCAAATTCAGTCCAGTTTTGCCAGGAGGGTTGGTTCTCAAACTCTTTTTCTGTGGCAAATTTACTATAAATCAAACATATTCTTTTCATCTCTGGAGTTCAACCCAGTCTTCCCTGCTGACAGGAGTTGGGCCCTCAGGAGCATTTTTTGGGGAGAAAACATTGAATTTTTCTCCATGCGTTCGATAAAGAACGACACTCTGTTACGCTCCTGAAGATGATACCAGGGCAGCAAGAAAACAAAGATCTTTATGGTGGTGGGGAGGTCTCTGCATGCTTGCTTGCAGGGTTTGTAACCTGCAGCCTTCTCCCCTCCAAAAAATACCAAACAGAAACCAAGTACCAAACCAACAGCCCCATTTGTACCCCAAAAACCCCTCTCTGTGACTCTCCTTCACCTCTAGGCAGGTAAATTCACAGTAACTCAGACCAGGTAGAACTTTCCTCCTGCAAGCCTGGTTCATCTCCTAGAAGCATTTAATTTATTTCTCAAGATGGGGCTGTTCCCAGCAGAAATTCGGGGATGGGCAAATGCTTCTACCAGGATTAGAGATACTAACACGTCTTCTACTTAACACAGAAGGGCGAGGAAGCTGATCTTTTACATTTTTGTTGTGCCTGGACCAATGGCTCTGATTTCAGTGTCAGAAGAGCAGATGTAGGAAGTCTCTGGGTGAAGAGGAATCTGCCAGCTCCAACAAGGTTAAATCCTAACTTCCCAGGCTGTGCAACCAGTGAGCCCTCTTGAAAGCAGTCCTTAATCGGTTATAAGCAATTAACATTTATTAACACAAGCTGGGGCAACACACATGATAAATCCCAAGTTGTAAGCACCAGGATAGCTGCTTTACCCTCACAGCCACAAGAAGGCAAATGAGCCATTCGCAAGCGTTCTCTGCCTGTTACCATGCCAATGTCCTCCTAGCAATCTTCTTTTGTTCCAGCTGCTCCCATTCCCAGTGAATATGCATCGTTCAGACAAGTTTTATTTCAAATTACACCCTTTTTGAGATGTGTTGTTTGTAAAAGAAAGTAATTTTTAAAATCTCCCCCCGCCCCCCCCCAATGACTTTCTCACAAAATATTTACTGCATATTGCACTTGGTACAATAAAACCCCCTGAAAGCAGGCAGTCTGCTTACCATAAAATGTCAGTTGTCCTCGTGCCACGTTTTTCCCTCTCACATTTTCAGCTACACACTCATAGAGCCCAGCATCTTCTTGCTGAAAATTTGGGATTTCCAGAAGCCCGCTCGATCTGTGTCTCCTGGCTTTTCTGGGTATCTGCTTCCCATCTGCTCTCCTCCAGCTAATTGTAGGAACTGGGCTAAACAGGAAAAATAAAGCAAAATAAGACACTCAGAAAAAGCTATGGACTTGTCCTGATAAGCTCTTGTCTGATCGACTTAACAGTGTTTCATGTTTGAGGATGAAGACATGGTCAGTCTGAAGACTCTTGTACAGGATCTGGAGCAATTTTATTGAGCGCCTTGCATATAATATAAATATACATATGTATACCAGTGGTGTACCACTCACATTGGCTTAAAAGTAAGAGACCGTATATTATAAATGTGCTGTTTTGAGAAAGTCGAATTTTGGGCTCTGCTGTGACAACGCACCCATTTTCCTACCAGTCCCACATTTCATTTCGGAAGCGTTGCCTGCGTTTACTCTAGAAACAACAGACGTGCTTTAAGCGTTGCGTGAGAGCTCCGAAACAGGAGATGCACAAACACATCTTTACTAAATAAGTTACATCATCCCTCTTCCATGGGAGTTTATATTTTTGGTGAGCAAAGCCCCTGCTCCCCAAGTCCCTTGTGTTATGAATGCTTGCAGTAACTCCTGCTGAGGGAAGTGAATAATTAGCCAGCCTTGCAAATGCTACAGCACAGCACTATGAAAGCTGGAGGAACAATAAGAATGGATCAAAACTTACTTCCCTAAGGCAAAGCACTCCAGTTTCACCGTTGTTCCTTTTGCAGATGGAACTGTTTCTGGAAACTGCACTTCTATTTTCGGCTCGTACTCTCCCATCACCCCTGTGAACATAAAATAGATACTAAGGCTTGGTTGAATTTTTGCAATAAATTCGCAAGTGTTCCCATGCTAGCAGAGAGCTGTTCTATACATCATTACTTGCCCAATTAATCCATTCATTTTAAACATGGCCTGTTTCTAACAGCCGTGCAGTGTGGGCTCTTTTCCCATTTACTGCCAGAGGAAAATCTGAACCAGCGCTCCACACCATCTGCCAAAGATTAAAATTTCTTCATGGCTCTGTTACTTTTTGCCTTTGACTACGCAGGATTTTTGCAGGTAACTTGTGAAATAAGGAAAGCAATATAATAAGGGAGGTTCACCACCTTCTAGAAAATGAAATGCGGAACAAATAGCCATTAGAAAAAGTTTTAAAAGCACTGGAGCTAATCAAGGCTTCTATTAACTTCAACGATTTAGATGCGCAGAGATCATATACTCTTCGGGTAATTTCTTTATTTTTACTGCCCCAGTAAATCATGGATCGTGGCAGCCTCTTTACGAAATTGTGTTTAAAAATTTGTGCACATAAAAAGGCCATTATATCCATGATAAATGGCTGCATTTCCAGTTGCTGCACTGTCTTAAAACCGGCACATATAATCTCACCAATAGTGATTATCAGCTAATTGATGATTGCAGTTTAAGTCCTAACTGCGCGGTGCGTCCTGGACGTTGGCCAAGCGCGGGGCAGGCGGGGAGCGCGCGGGCGGCGAGGCGGGAGCGGAGTTGGATCAGGGCAGGGAAATGCTGCCAGGATGCACAGATACAGAAATGAGAGAGCACGAGTAACACAGAAATGAGATAGCACGGGTTCGTGGAGATATTCGGGGAAGTCAGGGATGCCGAGAGTGGCTTGTGATTGCGGAGCGGCTTTCTGTCCCTCTGCTTTGCAAAGAGGATGCCAGAAAAGCCTTTTTTCCCCCCCCTCTACTTTTTCACAGTTACGAGTTTAAAAGCTGAAAATGCTTGGTGTGAGGGCTTGTTGACCTGTATATTACCTGTTCTGGTGCAACAGTGGGTTACATCATCTTCCAACCCATTAATTGAAATAAGCATTGCTGATACATTATATAAAGAGCAGTTGCTGCACGACATTTGTCATCACAATTAAATTCATTTATTAACGATATGAATATTCCCTTCATCGCCATGTCCTGGCCAGCATGTATAGCAGGAAACCCATGAGCCACTCCAGCATTTACGTTGTATACAAACAAGAATTACAGGGCACGCTACACGTTAGCCCTCTGCATGTTAACACTGCAGCCCTGAAGGGCTGGAAGTGTCAGTTACAGAAGAGAAAGATCCTCTTTTCTCCTGATCGCGACTTGCCAAATCTTTGCAATCTTGCCTAAATTTCTCCAGTCTCCATGCTAAACATCTGCTTGGTGAGCTCCAGCCAAGCCAAGAACAGCTGCTGCCCAGCGGTGTCCAAGGGCAAGGCTGGGTGTGAACCTTTGGGACCAGCAGCACCGCTTTGCTGATACTAGAACTTACAGAGATCCTCACCCAGAAGAGCATTGCCACATTCTGCAACGAAGGCTGCAAATTTGGCACGGGAAGAGCTGCTGAGGATATGCTTCCCATAAAAGCCTGGCTGGATTCAGGCAGCTGCCTCACTTTGCAAGATGCTGGCTTTCAGACTGGAGACTTACCTGGAGAAATTTTGGTCTCCATCACCCTGCCCAAGGTGGCTGAAGAGCTCCTTGGTGCCTGTCCCACCACCCCCCCCACTCCAGACATCCAAATAACACGGGAGAGAGGGAGCTGCCCTTAGGAGTTGCCCACCCACGGATGCACCAGCCACAAACCAGTCCTCAACAAGTAAAATTCAGGAAAACGGTTCCTTCTTCTGCACCCTCCTCCAGTGCTGAAGCAGGAACTCTGTCCCTTTCGGCAAAGCGGGCTGTGAAGTGTCATGTGACACTAATGGGCTATTTAGGAAATTAAGGCAGAATGTGTTATTAATACATTATTCACCTGACAGAGCAGGAGACAGGAGCGGGAGGGAGGGAAAATGGCTTTTTTTTGCCTTCTCTTCACTCATTCCTTTTATTGCTCATGTTTCTTTGCCTCGGGCTGAAACTGGAGAGCTCTCCTCCCAGCGGTGACAAAACCCCAGACTGGGATGAGAAGGCTACCTGGGCCGCAGGACATCGGCTTCGGCGACCATTGCCCACGGCCCTACCGCTCTGGCAACCGCTGCTGCCTCTTACGACTGTGAGGCTGTTTTACCAGCGTTACTGGAAACTCTAACCAGTTAAAAATCAGGACTTGTACCTGGAAAAATCCCAAGGCTCCCACTGCAAGTATAACCTACCCCTGTACGTATATATATAGGGTACGCTGCGAGTCCTGCCGCCTCTGCTTTAGAGGAGAAACATCAGCGCAGCTGAAATACCTCCATCCCGAACCCAAGACCACTTCCACGCAGACAATCCTTATTTTTCCTGCAGTTCCTGGCCAATTTAACATCTACTTCACTGTGCAGGTGGAAGGGACAGAGGAGGAAATAAAATACTGAAATAGACAGCGGGGTGTGGAGAACACTTCCAGTGCTATGGCACATCTACACGTTTGCATTTCAGAGGCTTTCATATTTTTCTTCCAATTTCAAGGCTTTAAAAGGTGCTTTTGGATGAAAGTCCCAGGAATTCAGAAGCAAGCTAATTTGTCTGAGGAGATGATATGCATTTCCTGACAACACCTGTGAAATGTTAAAGTTTAATTGCCCCATACAGCTGCCGCTGATGGTAATTTTATTCCAGGACTATTTCATTTCTTTCCTACTATTACTGTCTTAATTCTGATGTAAAAATCCAAAGTGCATTTTAAAGAGAAGAAGTACAATGCACTGAAGAGCGGTGGCTCTCAACACCTGGGTGCTCCCGAGAGGCTTTGGCTGGTGTTTGCTGCAGGGTTGGGATGGCCCACAGGGTCCCAAAGGTGTGTGTGTGGGGGGGGGGGGGGGGGGGGGGGGGGCGGGGACGGCACACCGGGTACCCACTGCCCTTCTAGGGGGATGCGATGCAGAGATTATGGCCTTGATGGGGATGGGGCAGCCAAGTGATGGACATTGGTTTGTTTGGAAAAGAGCCACTCAAATTTATATTCTTCTTCTGTCTGAGCTGCAGTAAGTGCTACAATCCTAGTGGACACCTCACTTTAGGCTTTAGGATCATTCTCAGCCTTTGGTGCCATACATACTTAGCTATCTATTGTATTTCCTAGCATGAAAACAGCTCAGAGAGCCCTTTCTCCACAACTGGTCCCAACTGGTATGAATGATGAAGGGCAAAGTCCCATCTGGAGAATCCAAGCCAAAACCTTGGGAAATCTAGAAAACAGTCATATATTTTACTTCTTCCTTTTGTACGCTAGCACTTACATGATGTGAAAGGGGAAGCTGCTCGTCATTCCTAAAAGACCTGTGCTGGAATATGGGTGCACAGGTCCCAAACTATAAATGTCCGTTTTCAGAGACTGCTGCAAAAAGATTTAAATCTTTTATCCACCTGCAAGGAGGCAAGCATCCTCACCTCCACAAATCCAAACAGCTCCATGAAAATACTTAAATAGGGAGTGCTTGCATGCATTTGTGGGAGGGAATTAAGGGGGAAAATATCCTTCTCCCAGCTCATGACGCACTTTGTATGCTGTATTTATCATCATCAGATAAGCTCTGTCCATAGAAGCAGAGAGCTCACACTGGTCACAACAGCTGTCTCTGCACGGTCTGTTCCTACCACCATCCCATAACCTTCTATGATATTTATCTCTCTAAGGAGAAAAACTCCCTGGGGATAACTAATGGGATAAGAGGCCCCTTCTGTTTCCACAGCACAGCAGCATGGAAGGAACACGAGTTTGGGCGACAAGAGCATCTACCACTGGGTACCTAAAGCTGCTGGAGATCTGTAACTCCCAAGCCTCGCGGCTGAAAACAAGCAAAGGAGAAGCACAAAAGGCACAGGTGGGGAAAGCAATCTGCCTGCAGGATCTGATTTCATCCCCCACACCTGTATCTTTGCCTTTTACAGATTACAGCTCAACAGCCCGGCATTGTGAAGCAAGCAGCACTTGAAAAAAGAACATGCTGAAAAGCTGTTTTTCCAGGCTGATTACATTCAAGTAAAATAACCACGACAAAGACGGCAGGTATTCAACGTATAAAGCCTAAATGATTCATGACTTGGGTCTGGAAAAATAACTGCCATAAACTGAAGAAGGAAAGCGAGAAGAAAGCTCAGGGTTCTCTCCAGTGAGGTTTCAGCCCTGTGTGTGCTGTCCTGCGCACCCGGACCGGCAAGCAGCTCCAGGGAACGAGAGCCATTCGTTAGTTTGACGAGCATTTTGAGCACTGGCTACACTAAGAACACCCGCCACGTGATTCCTACACCTCTCTGTTGAAACAAATTAAATTCTTGATAACATGGGTTCAGGCAAACTGAGCATTCAAACTCTACTTTCTTCCTGCAGCTCTGCAATTGGGAATTTTTAAGTTTTTGAGGGAGACATTATCATCACTACAAAAGGAAAGAGACTTCTCTCTTTAACTCAGTGTGAAATAATTTAAAAAAAAACAAAACAAAACAAATACAGGTACTATTCTTAGTTCTGTGTGACCAATATTCCTTTTGGATAGCATCTTATTCCCCCATTTGTTTCTTTCAAAGTAACAGAGCTACGTATCAACTACAGGGACCCATAATTAATCCTGCACAACAGAATTAATTGTTTTTCAGTTTAAAAATATGTTTTCCCATTTAAAAATATCTTTGATTTTTGAGATAAACTTGGAATTGACTAAAAATATTTCAATACAAAGCCAACCAGGCAATAACTTAGTGGACCCCCCCACCCTTTCTTCCAAGCTGCCGCTGCGGTACCCTGCGCCCACGCTGGGCAGCAGCCGGAGGAGCCGCTCAGCACACGTGAAGCCATCGAGAGAGGTACATGATGAACTTTTTTTCCCACTTAACTCACTACTTAAAATTAAATGGAACTGAAACATTAATTGTTGATGAGCTAGCCTCAGAGCCTACTAATTTAATGATAAAGTGTTGTAAGGAAAACAACACGTCATATATGTGAAGATACACTGGACATGTCAGATTTGAATATAGAAGATAAACAGGACAATGCTCCTTGCATTTTACTCATTTCTGTTGTTCTCACTTCTGAAGCAACATATATAATTTCCCTTTTCAAGTGTGACAGTGTGTTATATCCAGATTTTACAGGGTTATTCTATGCAGAATGAAAAACTGAGACCTGCTGATTTTTTTAAAATGAAGCTTGCCTGTAATCCTAGTGCAATCCTATTTTTGAAAATACACATAGAGCCCGTGTTCAGCTTTCCAGTACAGCCATCTTTGGCTCTACAGACACATCCAGCACCTTTCTTGTTCAACTCAGGAAACGTATTTCCCAGCCCCTCAGAGGTTCAATTAAAGTTTCATATCTTTAACAAACAGCAGAGTGCACTTCAAAGGAGTCGGAGGACGTTCCTGCGAATCACCTCAGGAAGGCAATTGGTCCCTGGAAATAAAGCGGAGCGCGCGGCGGAGCGAGGCGTTGGGTAAAGCCCTTGGTGACGCGCTCCGTCGCGGAGACATCGACCTTGGCTGTGGTAAATGGAAGCACTTTCAGCTAGGTAAGGTTTGCATAGAAGTCAAAATATTTCTTTTCTCAACGTTCAAAATGTTAATATGAGACAAATTTAAATATTCTTCTTCATCCTTCATACGTTATCAGACTTACTCTGGACCTAGAGGGACAGATTTACTGTCACTGCGTTTACAGAAAGGCAGCCTCCCCTGTCACGGAGAGCAAGCAGATGTGGCACAGACCTGGAAAACCAGCTGTCCTCACCTCTCCCAGCCTAACCCTGGTGCTTTCTCATCGAAATGTTTCCCAACTTCCCCTCCACAGGAGCTGTGTTAATAGGAAAGGGACGGCTACGGGCAGGAGCTTGGCAGCAACGAGCTCGTATTTTACAAGCGAGGAATTTTTGTGAAATTCCACTAGGTGACAATGGATGATCTTCTAGAAGAAGTTTCTAATAACGCATTTCTATTTCTGGAACAAATGTCTGACCTGTTATCCTTTAAACAGACAAATTTAATTTCTTTTTAATTGCAAATTAACATGCAAATTTATTTTTCTTATCTACTCAAAAATGATGACGATGCAATTCAATTGTCTGTATAAATTTAGAAATCTCTTTTGGTTTCTTCTTGCTTTTTTGTATTATTCCACAGACTACTCAAAATAGCACTAATTCTGCTGGGAAATACAGCCTGAGCTAACAGTTACCGAAACAACAAAGTGCTTTTGTTCGCTTTTGGGCTGCATAAAATGAGCAAAATTGTAGTGTATACAAACTCTAAAATCTATTTTAGTTCCCGTCTTGGCCAAGCGTCGCCAGGTTTTTCTTTTGTAATTATTGTCTGATACTGAGAGTTATTCCAGTGGTGGGAAGAGCAACCTTGGCCACAGCATCATAAACCCCACCACTGTCTGTGACTTTGAACCACAGCTAAAGCAGAAGTCTCCAGCCTCATCAAGCCTTTGGGAAGGGGACAATCTCTCCCTTTACTCAGATATAAATATTTCAGGCCTTTTCTGAATTTCTAAGTGACAGCCAAAGAAAACAAGAACTCTCCAACCCCAGCACCCAGTTCCCCTCCTCTAAGGCCTACCATCATTCCTGAGGATGAGGGGGGTGGGGGGACCCAAGACCCTGCTGTTGGTCACCGTGTTCGTCACCACACATGTGTAGTTGCCCACATCCGAAGCTTCCACCTTCGCGATGTACAAATTCCCAGTCTCTTGTGAAACAAAGCGGCGATTGTCCTGGTGTACGAAGGTCGGGTACTCGTTGAAGATCCAGGCGTAGGTGAGCTCTGGAAGCACAAGGTACCGCCAGCGTTAGTGACAGGGTGCACATCCCCACGGCACGCTGATTGATCGCTGGATCCATCCTGGGCCAGAGCTAGAGCCCTGAAAATTATTTTTTCCCTATCCACTTTGGTTAGGGAACTTAGATATATCATAGCCCATGAAGTGATAAAAAGGCTAACATTTTGCAAGTTCTCATCTTTATGGCCAGAAATATAAATTTCCACTGGGACACTTCTGAGCCTGCACGCGGATCTACTATGCATGTTGTTCCTTCAGGTTCTTCCAATCCAACATGTAATGCATTTACAAGATACTCGCCATTTTGTCACGAACATTTCAGCCTCACTTTTGACTTTTCTTTTTTTTTTTTTTTTTTTCCCCTCCTTTAAAGAGAGTTTGGAGGAGGATCTGCCGTGCTGTCCTATCACACACTATACATTTTATTCCTTTGGAATTTCTGAATCAGCAAAAAATCCAACACTAAATTAAGCAGCTGTAATCTTCTATATAACTAATTAGATAGTACTCTTTATTTTATAAGGCATCTTTGGAAGTTATTTGAGGAATAAAAAAATAAGTAAGAGATGCCACAAGTGGTTGCAGACTTTGTAAGCGAGGTTATTGCAATATAACCCCATTATATTTGCCTAAGACTATGGCCAATCACCCTTTAAATGCTTGAAGAACTAAAGTGAATACAAGATTGCTGCAGTTTTCCAAGCGAACACTAATTATACTAAAAAGCATATTCTTAGTTTAATACTCTAATGAGTTATAACTGTAATTGACCTCAACTACCATTAGGCACTTTGGAAAATACATTCTGCTCTCATGTTCCACTGTTTACATATATAAGAGGCTGAATGCAGATTGTTGGCTTTTATTTATTTATTTTTAACAATGGGATTATAAAACGCCTGCTTAGACTTTTAGGGAGATATGATAATTACGTTTATGCAGGAATATCTAATCGTCATATTTACACATGTGCATCTAATTATAAGTAACCTCATGCTGATGTCAAGAGGATACTCAGAGCAAACAACCTACCACTTCTCAGCTGGCTTATTATTTCCTGCAAGCAGCTAAGGTTTGGGTTTTTTTTTTAATTTACTCTTGATGAACAATTATGTTCTTCCTCCAGAAGCATCCAGCAATAGTGCAAATAAACATCACTGCCCTGGAATGCACAGAGGCATTTAAATTTGAGAGAATCTTCACACAGCAGACTTCTGCCAAAGCCACCCGAGCTCTGCGATACGACAACGTTTTGCATTGACTGTGGAATTGGGAATTAACCACATGTTCCTCAGAAAACACAGAACTGGGAGGGTCTTTCTGGCTCAACAATCCCCTTCCCACCCTGTCCTTCCCCAGAAGGACATAGGTCTATTCACAAATACACCCTAGAAGCAGCAAGGTTTTTGTTCCTACTTTTCTGTTGTAAATTGGTATTACTTTAACTGCTAAGAACCCTCTAATTTCCAGGTTAAATATTTTCATTACTAGTCTACAGCTATGTGCTTCTGGGCTAATGATGCCTTCAGCTTAAAGTGTTCTTGCCTCTTCGCTGGTGAGAGCCATCAAGAGCCCTTCTGCCTTCATTTTCAAGACAGGCTTTCCAATCTTACAAGCATTGTAGTAGCTTTTCCTAGCCTCTGCCTTAGTTAAAAGTCTTGAATATTCATGTCCTTTGAGCTAGGTTGGAAATCCTGGGTACGCAAGTCACAGGAGAGCAGGAGACAAATGTGAAGTTGTACAATAGTAAAGGGGTCTGATCAAAGGGAGCACCCAAATGGTGATGATCTGGGATTCCTCCACACAGAAGAACCCAACACAAGGAGCACTAAAGTAGACCTGTTTCTAGAGTGCAGAACATCAAAATTTCCCCAGAAGTCATCTTCAAACTCTATCAACCTGGCCACATAAAACTGAGGAACATAATGGAAATCTGATGTTACAGCTCTGCCTTCCTTTCATTGTCCAGAAAGAAAACCTGCCTGAATTACACAGAATTGGATATTAGGAGCAGTCCATTATCGCTATATAATATTCAAAACAACTGGATAATTCTCTCTCTCTTAAATAACATGGGACTGATGGAATGTAGAGCACAGGGAATAACGCAGATCGGAGCATCTGTAAGTGCATTTGCTTGTGTAGCAACATGTAAATAAATACTATATCAAACTCACTTTGATTTCCTTGGAGATCCTAGTGCAATATTTATGGCTTTTCAAACTTGACGGATTTCTTTTGATAAGGTTTCACATACTAATTGCTCTGGAAGTGATAGACAGTTCACATCCCATAGGCAATTTGTAACAGCTGTGTAAACAGACACTTGAAATACAGCCTGAGACAGCTCCTGGTGACTCCGCGTGATGGAAACGTTTACCGAAGTTACAGACACAGAGTCTTTCAGTACAGAGAACGAGCAGTAACGGGCAATTCATGGTTCTCTAATTACACACTAGACTCTACATCCTTGAGGAATTTATTACAAACTTCTCCATTCTAATTCGGGACCCCTTTTCATGCAATTTTGCCTAATTTTCAGCGCTTTTAATTTCCCCTTTAAAGCACATTCAAGTAGGTCTCTAAAACACAGAATATTATCTGAAGATTTCTGACCCATATTTGCTGTTTTTCAAGAGAAGAAGAAACCCTGCCAGCTGCAATCCCACTGCTGGCACAGAGCACTTGGTCCTCCACTGCTAAGACCCATCTTGTACTTTGATACCGTACTTTTCTTCATTGCCCCGATGGCCTGGATTTCCATGACATGAATATTTTTGGGTGATAAATCTTCACTTTTGTAATGATTATCAGCAAGGACAGGAGGATGGAGAAATTACTTGTACATTTTTGGTACAGATAGTCTATGCATCCTTGCTCAAGCCACCATGAAATGCAAGATACTAAACCCCAAATCTTCTCTTGCTCTACCAACCACATGGAGAGCCTTTTTCACCTACACAAATCCATGCTGATGGGCTACATGCACTTGGGTACTTGGAATACCCACACTACCACATGCTAGAAGGAGGAAAGTGGATTTCTTTTTGCCAAAAAAATGCAGATTTCTGTGCACAAGGTCCCAAGTTGCTAGGTATTTGATCGACTGGTCCAGAGCAGAGACAACAGAGATGGGGAAGAGTATCCTAAATTAGTTAGCATCACTCACCTATTGCAGAAGAGCCTATGGAAAATTCAGGCTTGTGAAGAGCAATGGAGGTGGCAAGCACACGGGTGCATTCGTAGAAGCTTGATTTGACCTTGGCCACCTTGGCTTGGTGGAGGTGATGGGCACAAACACGCATAGCTGTAAATCACTCCCAGATCAGACACATGGCAGGAAGGCCCATGCACGCCAGCAGATCACTGACCTCTTCTCCATGCTCCCTCCCCTGCCACTGCAGCACAGGCTTTCAGGAGAAGCTCAATCACAGAGATAACACTTACCATTAATATTTATGTCGCTAGGCTAGTGATCGGCAGGAGAACATGAGAGGCAGGAGGTGGCGGGCAGGCCGTACGCCTCAAACATCCATCTATGCAACATCAGGCAGGAACAGGCTTGATTGAAAGCCCCACCACCACCCTTTTACTGAAGTTGCTATTTGCAAAGTTGTGTTACTTCAACACGTGTGGCAGTAATGCCGAAAAAAAAGCCAGAAGCCTTTTTCTTCATTTCTTTGATCCCTCTCAGAGATAAAAATCTCAGCGATTTTATATCTTACCTCACACCAGTTGCTCCCCCACGCGCTACAGAGAACCCTGGGCTCAGGCTACCGCTGCGTTTCAGGACCAAACGTACCAGCCAGAAACACATACCGTGTATCGCACACAAATATCAAGGAGTATTTGAAAATAGAACCCAAGGCCTCTGCTGCTGTTTCATGGCTAAACATCATGGTTTAACAAAATTCAGAGCAGTCAGCAGTTGCCATCAACTTTAGCAATTAAAAAGGAAATAAATTATTCAAGCCACTCGAATATAGATTTAGGATGTTTAAGGATGCCTTTTCAATTTTATCACTAGAGTGCAGACACATTTTTTCTTTTCTTTTCCCCCCAGGAACAAATGGGTCTGAGCGGAGAAACACAGCGGCCACGTGCCGCACCGCGGAGTGGAGGGCGGCTGCGTTTCCAGAGCAGCCACCCTCCACTTGGCTCACCCCGGGCAAGATGAGAGATGCCAAGTACAGAAGTTGCATCACTTTGCCTTGCTGCATGGTTTTTGCCTGGGTTATTTGCTCAGCAAAGCACGCAGCCCTCCCGGGTCTGCTTTTCCCCGTCACATTCAGATCTTGTCGTTTAGCTAAAGCTTTTGGTGATAAAATCGATTAAGGCGCAAGTCTCTCCTGTGCTCCCCCAAAACACTCTGCTCCAGACAAGAAACAAAACTAAAGACACCGTAAATTTTAAACTTTCTCTAAATGATAGCAAATGTTACTGAAAGCTGAACAGAAATTCTGCTCTGAGTAATCACTATAATTAGACCATATGGTTTGCCAAAATCATCCCTGGTCTTCTGTCCTGTTACATGCATACTATTTTGTCTTTGCCTTGTCTTTGCCTTTTAGTACAAAAAACTCTTTTCCGGACTTTTTTTTCTTTTTTTTAAGCTCTTTTTCATAAAGTCAGAGCTGCCACTTAAAAAGGTCTCTGTAGCTATTACGGGAAAAGCTATTAAAACATCATGATTATGGTAACCATAAAGCTGAATAGAAGAATGAAATTTTGAAATTAGTATTAGCCAAAAAATAGGGTTCATTTATCATTTTTAATAAGAACAGTGTGGTACAATACACTATTATTTTTATAGGCATTACTGAAAGTTATGGAGATGAATCCAATCTTTGACGATTCCCATAATTTCTATATTATCCCCTACTACGTCACTCCCAAGTTGGACAGGCAGGAACTGTTTTTCAGTGTGAAATAAAAGATTTGCAGCATTTCCCATAAATCTTGATGTACAAGAATTATGGTTCCTTACACACAGCAAGAAACAAATATGAAATTAAGAAAACCCTCCCTTCCTAACAGTCCCAAGCAACCCAAACAGTAGTTGCAGTAGTGCAGCATTTTGGAAGAGCAGTACGTAATTTTGAGATGTTTTCAAATGAAAGGTGAGGCTCAACCTGCTATGTTATAAATCATAGAATGGAATAAATGAGAATTTAAATCCAGATACGGTGAACACAGCTCTGAGTCAGGTTTGCACTTTCCTTGATGATGTAGTTCCATAAAATTATGACTGATTTTTTAAAATTTTTCAAATGCAATTTATTCCTATTTACTATCTATGGGAAGCACTGAAGTTTTTCTACTTTACTCCAGTCTCTGCTTTCCCTGTCATAGATGGGATCTTTCCAGATCGAGCTGGCAGCAATAGGGAAGTCACGGGAAGTTTTTCCTGGAGTGAAGCGATTCCCTTCAGCCCTCGGCTGCTGCAGTGCAACCAAGGGTAGTGAGGAACTGAATTCAGCATCATGCTTTTGTATGATTTAGTATGGAAACACATCTCTTGGCTCTGTACGTGTTACCCTCTGTGCCTGCCGCAACCCAGGTTTCCATAAGAGAAGCTGGTGCACCCATGAGCCCAGCCTTTCTTCACCTTCCAGCATTTGCTTCACTCCAGGCTGGGAAGTGCCAAACCTTCACGCCTACTATTTATTTTATGTATTCAGGTAGTACAACAACATTTTGCCATAGAAAACCCAACCACACCCCACGCCGACCTCCAGCATCCGGTTCATAAAAGCCATTCACACTGCAAAGTCATATCCAAGTCTGGCCAATACAATTTTCACTGATACAGAATAGGATAACAGAGTGAGGGAAGAACCTGGCCATCTGTAGCTTCGGTCACTGGAAATGAATCCTAGTGAAAAACTTTGCCCCAGCAGAACAGAACTGCAGTAAAAACGCTGGCAGGTGCAGCTAACGCCTCGTTAATACGACCTGCAGAAACCTCTGTGCACCCTGCGATGGGCTCGAGTGGGTATTATCTCTTTCAATAGCAATGTTGTATAAACTTCATAAAAGACTCATTTTTGGTAACAATTTGTAGACTTTTCTTTTTTTACTCTGATTGCTTGCATTCCTTGGTTTTCAAATTTCTCTTAAGTGGCACTAACAGGGTGTTTTGATGGTGACAGTAAATTTGGGCAACGAGAAAGCATAACTGATTACCTGATGAGCGTCCTGTGAATTTATTCTGTGTTCTCAACTTGCTTACTAAATTTTGCTGACTGCTTGTAGGGGACATTCAAAATTTCAAATGTCACTCTGATTTGATTAAGCAATCAACATCCCATGAATAACATAACACGAGCTGGAAAAGAAGCTCAAATACACCACAATACGCTGAGAGTGCGCTGGGAAAAAGAAAGGATTATCAGGCAAAGACGAATCCCTGGCACAACGTACCGTGTACGCGGCCCTACCCAAACGTCCGCGGTTCCTCTCCACCCATATCCGTTGTCTGCTGGCAACTGCACTGCAGTTTCTATAGTTTTTGACCATTTTTCTCTTTTCTAGTTTTATTTTAATAATAAAGCTACCTGAATTATGTCTGGTATATATATTTTTTTTGTGGGCCTACAGACAATTTCACTGCCCTGCTAGCACTTTGGACCAATTTGTTATCTTTGCTTCTTAAATAATTGTTGAATAATTTAAAGGAACCAATCTGGATGCAAACATCACTCAGTAATTCTCCTCTGGACTCTTTGTCACACAGGGCCACCTGGCCACGCAACACCACAGCTTGCATAAAAACGCAAGTTTTAATAAAAAGAATAATGAATTGTGAATAAGATTAATCTAAAGTTAATAACACATTTTTGGATGAACCTTCATCTGTGCTAAACCTGATGACACAGTTACTCAGCAGCCAGCGGTAATTATTCTTGTAAGCGTAACTGTGTGGATGTGTGTGTTAGTGCTGGTTTACGTTAACAGGAAAGTTGGATACATATGTACATGGCATTAATGAGTCCGAAGTGTGCAAGAATGAGGAAAATGTACAAGTCGGCCAGGTTCTGTGTCAGACTCATCCTCACAGTAATTTGCAACGCTTGCAGGGCTGTGGTTGCTTCCCAGCCCCTCAACTCCACGCTCAACGTATATAGAGCTTCACGTATGGGTAATTAAAAAGGTGAGAGGTCTTCGTTACCTGAAGCCTAATCAATAATCAGCTATATCTGCTCCATCTCTATTTTTCTCTATCTCTAAAATAGTTAAATATTTGATGGTTGTACACAATTGACCTGGCTTATCTCTTGCAAACAGCTTCCAGCCCCAGTCAATGGCTGGCTATGCCGGCTGCTGTGCCACTGGGAACATTGATGGCTACAGCACTGCGCTGTCGGGGATTTGGATGAAATTTTAACTTGAAGTTTCCTCAGGGAGAAAAATCAGCAGCAGCCTTTATCTAAGACTGAACAGAAAATGTTATGAGATGGAGAGTCCCATGCTGTTTTATTTACTACAATTAAACACACAAACCCGTTTCAAAAATGGTTGATGGGCAGCAGACACCCTCCAGCACCCCCTGTCGATCCAGCATGCAGGCTGGCGGTTTTGGAAGAAACTGTACAGCTTTTTGTCCGACGAACTTCATAAACTATTTTATAGAAATTTACAGCTTGGCCTGTTCTTGCCTGAAAAGAAAATCCAACCCAACCCAACCTGTATTTGTCAAAAGGGCTTACAATGCATTGGGGGAACCATGTTTGGTGTTTACTGAAGCTGGTGAACCTTGTCCAGGATGAGATTTGATGCCACTCAGTTTCATGTACCTCTGGTTTAAACTTAAATTTTTGAAGCTAGGCTCAACCCAGTAGTGACTCAGCTGCTCTTAGACCAGACTCTGGTCAGTCCCCCCAGTTGTTCCCCTTCCAACAGAAATGCAGCCTTGACCTGCACCAACCAACAATGATGCTCCAGATACTCGAAAAGTTGGGTTGCTGGGCCTGCCAAGAGAGATACTGTTCCACTGAAGAAAGAAATAATGAACTGAAGGCTTACTTCTGCTGAGGAATGGGAAATTATCAGATCAGCAATCCTGGAATGGAACACCACAACCCCTGGCATAAAGGAGCACACATGGGTAGCTGCAGCAGCTGATTCATGGAGAAATAAACTTTTCAGGAAAATCTTACCAGCATGCAACGTAATGTGCCATGTAACTACATTGAGCCAACCTTAAAAAAAAAAAAAAAAAAAAACAAACCAAAAAACCACCTTGATATGGTCCACAGAGTGGCATCAACATCCTTCCAAAGAAACAGTCATCTTCACCTGTCAGCCAGAGATAAAGCACCTCCCTGGCAGATACTGTCAGTGGCAAATGGAAAGGAGAGAGAGGAGATCAGCCCCAACAAAGATAAAGGGGGCTGGACTGAAGCTGCTAATTACTTCTGGGTAAACATCAAATGAGAATAAATATGCTGTAAGATGGGCATGAGCATAAACAACAAGCTGATTTTTAATTCTGAGCTGTGTTTTTGCTCTGCAGGATTCAATCATTGCTCCTATCTTCCAGGCTTGTTCTACATAAAGTGCTACGCATATCACCTTAA
>WHYT01016134.1:212898-223296 GCA_009806455.1 Tetrax tetrax
TCCCTGGGCTTGTTTTAAAACATATTTCAATGTGACCTAGCTAATCCTTTAATACCAGCTTTCACTACCTTTGATCAGTCTCTTACTGTAGCTAGAAGAGATTAGATCAAACCTTTAAAAAAAAAAAGAAAGTTGGTTGCAGAGAATTTTCTTACTGCAGTGAATTAATATTATGATCAACTCCAAGGTTGAAATATCTGGCCAAGCCGTGCGTGCGGCGTGTCCTTTGGGGGAGATCTCTGCACGGACAGGCACCGCTACGTGATGCCGTGGCACTCGCCTGTAGTACACAGCAAAACCCCATTCTGCTCACCTATTTGATAGACAAACAGTGTTTTGATGTCTACCAGCTGAAAACAACATCATGGTTGCACATTTAGACGTTCTATATGTATCAGGTAACAGAAAATGCCAAAACCAAGGCCCCCATTTATAAAAATATCACCTCCATAGGAAGGAGTGCCCATGCAGCCAGGACAATTGACTTACACGAAGCACAGGATGCATCCAGGGATCTGGAAAACCAAATTTTATTGCAAAAACGAGATAATCAACGCTGTGTTCATGTCCACAACACACTTTCTGCTATGGCCATTTCAAGGGGGCTGAACGTAGATGAGGCTCTGGCTGCTTCTGAGAGCTTTGTCTGAGGAGGCCGACTAAAGCTGGATTTGGGGAGTAAGGGTGGTTGCAACAGGGTTAGCAGAGCCTGGGAGCCTGACTCAGATCTCTAATTTATTTCATAAAGAGATCACAAGATGTTACAACTTTCGATAAATGCCTATTGACTGAATTCTGTCAGACGACAGATTTCACTCATCTTTAGCCAGCCTCTGCCAGCTCTACCCTCCTTCAATGCCATTTCAATCTTCATTTAGTGCCGACTGCCGCTGAACAGGGGAATAAACCACATGACTAGCTCGCAGATGATTCCTTTTTAAAGATGTCATGAGCTGTCAGTGACAAATAAAAAAAAATAAATCCATTAATGTCATGTTCCTTATTATTTCAGTATTTGCAAGATCTTTACTGGAGAGTGGAGCCTCTTCCCTCCCAGCCCGTGACAGCCCAGCTGGGGTACGAACGTATAATGGTAGGTGGTTGGTAGGAACCTTGCAGCGGTGCCGACACTGAAGGTGGTAAACGACATACACCGGTTGAAAATTTGGGTCTGAACGCCCGTGCCGATGTCCTGTTCTTGACCGTGACCTTATTCTGCAACTCCTGCTCACAAAATTCATCTCTGCTGAAACGAGGCAGATCACCTACACCAACTCAAGTGCTTAAATCAGTGTAAATCTAAAATGAGCTTGGCATTTGTGTAATTGGAAATACTCATAATTTCATAAATTTCTGAATTAAAACCGTACTGCATGTTCTCTGTGTTGTCAGAAATATCAAGTTGAAGCATTCCCAAGTTAGGGAAGAGTTTATTCTCATCCCTTATCCTCAAATATGTTGATAAACTCAAGCACAAACTGAATCAGCAGTTTTAGAGAAAGGATTATGTCAGATTAATTTTAATCTAATCCATTTCTATCTCCTGAGAAGCTTTTTACTTCTTGTTTTTAATAATTTAAACAGTGACTGTGGCACAGAATAAAAAATAAATGATGGGAGATGCACTTTAAGTGGAAGTTACAACTCTCAATCACTTCTTATTTAAACGAGAGTTTCATGTGCCTGATTTTAAGTTTAATGAAACCTATTTTTGCTGAACTGTAATAATCTTCAACACGTGGAACCAGATGCAGTTTAATTGCGCCCTCCTGCATATCCCAGAGCCAGTGAGGAAGCCCCATGTCTGACTCACCGGCTCTGCATAGTGCTGCTACAGAAAGAGATACCTTGAGTGAATTTTGGGCTGTCTAGAAGAAATGTTGCAGGCATTGATGGTTTTCAAAGACAGAGAAGCAACTGTATGGTGGGCACTATAGGATGGGGAGTAAAAGGGCAAAAATACTTGACAGCAACTAAAGAAAACCCTGTTCCAAAGCACTCCCGGCCAAGCAATGCTGCTTGAGGAGAGAAAGCCCCATACGTTGATGCTCTGAGGGTATGAAAATACCTGATAATTTCTATTTTCCTTCTGCACTGTTCTGATTAGTTTTCTCAATTTTTCTCCCTTCCTTCCTTGTGCTATGCAGTGGGGGCTGTAAAAACACAACACAATAAAACATGTGGTCTGTGCGATAAATTATTTACGAGACAAACCCCTCAAACCATTCATCACATAAGAGAGGCCATCAGCCATACTTACAGCCAAAACACTTTCACTGTTTCCAGCCCATGAAGTGCCCATCATCACTTAAAAAAAAAAAATAGGAGAGAAAAACTGACCAGATGACTAAGCTCGCACTAATCATTTTTCTGCAGAGCACAGAAGTGGTCTTAGCAGCACTGTAATCAGTAAAGTGCTTTCTGAAAACATGTCTGGTGTCCACACTTCACTACCTGCTGTACAGCATGAAAGGCTGAGATTGAGATGAAATCAGAATTGCCATCTCTTCTGTCAAATGCGAAAATTTAGTTAGTTCTACTTGATTAAGCTGTGCAACAGAACTAAAAGTTCTCCTAGCTACTAGGAAAAAAAAAGGCAGGAGAGAAGGAGAAAACCTGAACAACACATCCATTATGTGAAAAGATGTGAGAATAGTTCTCTGTCAACATTTCAAGCTCACAGACACCGACTCCATGGCCGTGATTCAAACAGGAGTAATGGCATCAGATGGGAAAGAGTTATTTGAACAACTGAGCTTTAATGAATCTCCTCCTCTTTGGGAAGATGGAATTTCACAAGCGCATTCAGAACATGGTTGCTGCAGAGAGATAGAAAACTTATTTTCCTTTAACTCTTGCCTTTTTTCAGTCATAGATGTGGTTCCCAGATGCTCAGGAAGGTCACCCGACTCCGCAGCAAGGAGCAGGGGGATAAGGTGTCCGGGGAATTGAGGTTCAGGACTAGAAATCGTGTTGGGAAGGTTCAGTTCCTGGGTCACCAGGAACTTTGTTAGAGGCCCTAAGCAAGTGGGCAGGAGAAGATACGTTGTCTAGAAACATCAGCAGGTTTCCATCTGCATATCTAAGCACTTTGCTATCTAAAAAAGCTTTCAGCTGACTTATTTCTCCCATAGATTACTGAGATAAATTAGCACAAGTGAGAATAAATACGCAACAGAATAAATACGTGATGAGTGATGGTATGGGCTACGGACAGAGAGACCTCAGAATAATACATGCCTCTAGGGATTGCATAGGGAACACAATTTAAATCACAGAATCTTTAAGGTTGGAAAAGACCTCTAAGGTCACCAAGTCCAACCATCAACCCAACACTGCCATGCCTACTAAACCATGCCCTGAAGTGCCATGTCTACACGTTCTTTGAACACTTCCAGGGATGGTGACTCCACTACTTCCTAGAGCAGCCTGTTCCAGTGCCTGACCACTCTTTCAGTAAAGAAGTGTTTCCTAATATCCAACCTAAATAATCAAGTAAGTGAGAGATCATTTTCACCAGTTTTCTGCGTACATTCACAATTTCTCACAGCTCTTGGAAATCTCAGTCTCTAACTCTAAAGGGTTTTCCCACAAGGGCAGGAAGGCAAACGGCATGGGAACATCATGTATCGAGACCTTTCTAAAGATGAACCAAGAGAAAATTGGGGGAGGTGGGGAGTGAAGGAAATCTTAAGAAAAGTTCATTTATCTTCCCAAAGAAGGGAGGGGGAAGGATTTACAGACTCGTTTGTTCTGCATGCTTATGGGTGTGCTTCCAACCCACCACGTGAAACGTGTATACCTTCCTAGGACTGTATTTTTTTTTAATCTCTAGACTCACAATGAAATTCCAGGGATGTTAGAAAATATTTGAAAATTGCAGTTGTTAAAATATTAACTAACTTTGCCCTGACTCAAATAAATCTAATAAATGTGTCAGCTAAATGACTCAGTTCCCACAAACTTCAATGACAAGAACTATTTGGCACAAAGAAATGTTTTGGTCTTAAAATTTGGAGATGAAGTTAAAAGGACAGCGACCTCCAAATACTTCCCAGGCATATCCCCTATGGAATGCAACTCATATTCAGAGCCCTGAGAAACGCAAGTGAGCGCTTGTTTAATTTTTTGTTGTTGTTGTTGTTTTTTGGACTAACTTTATCTTGCCAAATAAATATCTTGCCAAATTTGATTAACAACCCTGAAAAAAAGCAAACAAGAAAAACTGACCTGTTTCCCCCTGCAAGAGTCCTCTGAAAAGAAAAACATTTTCACCAACAGCTTCAGCTGAACACTATTTTACGTTTTGAAATGCTTCATGGTTTCTAAACATATCTAAGTGTAATAAAAAGACTTAAAAATACAATGGAATGAAACACCTCGGACAAACCAAAGGTTGTGTTCATTCTGAGTTTTTTTTCCATTTTGGCTAGTAATGCCCTCCCCAATCGATTACTGCTACAGCTCCTCTGAAGAGCGATAGGAGATGATATTGATCCAGCATGGCTTTGAAAATGTAAAGAAAGTTAGCATCGTTCTCACAGCATTCAAATTATAGAGCTCATCCTACAGCATGCTGAGATACCTTAACTAGTCCCATCAAAAAAAGTCACAAAAACTTCTCCACGTTCCTCCCATTCCCAAGGCCGTTATTGTGATTCAGTTACTGGGGACTGCCCAGTTAATGCTGCGGTAGCAGCCAGCGCCTGCGATGGGGACACTCGTGTGTTTGTTGCAACAAAACCAAAGCCAAATTTTAGCTACATGCATACTTTTAGGGTTTTTGTCTGTTCTCTCTTGTCCACTTAAATACCTCCAGCTGCTCATCGTGCTGTTACACAGATCCCGATGCCGTGTCCCCATAGCAATGTGTACTCTTAGATTATTTTTTTCCCTAGAGCTTCACAGGCAGAATGGTCAACACACATCCATCGTTAAGCTTTTGATTAAAAAAGCAGCGGAAATAATGAGGGAAAAATCCTTCATGCACAGGGTAATTATCTCAGAAAAAATGCTAACAACCCAGGTAGGTTTCTACACTGGTTTTCTAGTTCTTACATTGATTTAGTGCACGTAGGTGAACAAATGGGGAAGGGGAAAAAGAAAAAAAAAAAAAAAAGAACGGAAAACTAACAGACAAGGCACTGTAAATACAACAAGGCTGGCTTTGGGTTCTTAGGCATCCACTGCTCCAAGATACAACAGAAAGCAGAAAATACAGCAGAAGCAAATGTTTGATTTGCATTTATTCAGTCCAGTGACTTCCTGAGCTCCAGATGAACAATTATTTTCCAAATTTCCAGCACTCAGCAAGCACTTCATCTCAGGAGGCAATCGCATCATTATGCAGCTTAACAAAATGTAACACCAGGACGCACTGACCTGACAAACCAGTGACTCCCTGCTGAAACCAGGCTGCAAGAACCACACATTTCATTTTCGTCTTGGGGGAGTGGGGTAGGGGGGAAGCCTGGGTTCATATGCTGCATCTCCAACTCAGCTAAATTAAAAATTGAGACAAGACATGGTGATGCCCAACCTGTTCTGTGCAAGCTGTACGCAGCCCATTTGATGATACTGAAAATACTTGTTAAGCATTTGGACTCATTTTCAGGATGAATTTATTGCAATATTTAAACAGGAGGAAGCTATTTATTTGGCATCATTAAGAAGGAAAAAAATCCTCAACAACTAATGTATGTAGGCCAGTACTATTTCACTTTTAGCTGCCAGCTCTTTAAATATGGATGTTTCCAAGAGCAAAGTATTAGGGTGAACTACAGTTGAAAGAATAAAGGTCTGGATGCAGATAGACTTATTTTTAAATTAAATCCACAAATTGTAAGACCAAGATGACCAATGACACGACAATGGACAGGAAATCATTCCCTTCTAATTTACTGCTTTCATCAACTCTCTTCGGCTAAGGGGGCTCTGAGCCTTGCCACTTGAGCCACCTCAGAACACAGGAGATGCTGGCACCGAGCTCTTCTCAGACACTTGGGAAGTTTTCCCCAACAGGCAAAAGTCCTCGAGCCTGCGTCCCCGACCCCCAGAGGCTCTCCTGAACTCTGTGCTCAGCAACCGGCCAGCTTGTGGTTGTTTGGGGTTTTTTTGTGGTGGTTTTTTTTTTTTTGTTTTGTTTTGTGTATTGTTGTTGGGTTTTTTTAACAGGTTTACTGAACATCCTGATCATCAAAACAGCTACTCTCAGATTGAATGCTTTTGCTTTATAAAATTTTTAAGATGTCCTTTTCAACGCAGAACAGAAACTAAAGCCAAAACCTAAAAAAAAAAAGAACAGGGTAGATTTTTTTCTTGTTCCCCCAAGACAGTCCCGCACTTCAGTGTTGGTCACTAATGTCCCCAGGCACTTTTTGCAAGGATGATGAAGTTAGGTTTGCTGTCCTAATCAAATTGCAAAATAAATAATTGCATTTTCTCTATCCTAATGCCACTCGCACTGTCAATGAGATATATTATTTTTCACTTCTAACCCGAACGGTTTTTACTGTTGCACTACAACGTTAAATACTTGCAATGTTATATCCCAGCGGCGGGATCCTGGGATAGCGGGAGGAACTGATCTCTACAGCTTTGCTTTGCAAACACTCTTTGGACCCTGGGGATGGAAGCTGCCAATGAAACACGGCGGTTTTCCAACATGCAGCTACTTCCCAGCGATATCTGATATTCTCTTACGAACCTCCATCTGCCCAGAGCTGCAACAGGAGACAGCGGTGGTAATTGTGCAGTGACTGCTGGAGACCACATAGCTTTGGTTACACTGGGAGACGTGCAGCTGGCTAGCGGAAACACGATGCACACGACTGAAAAGCATTACCTTTGCACTTGTGTTTTTTAAAATTCATCCTTATTTCTAACCTTGGGAAGAAGGAAAAGGAGGAAGGAAAAGAAAAAGATAATATTGCCACAGAGAAGATAAATTCCTGCAGAACAAGAGTCTCAGCCTGACTTTACTGGCTATTTTTGACTTTCCATTAAATACTTTATATGCGAAACAGAAAACAACCAGCGGCACAACTCCAGCCCAGTTTAGTTACAAAATTGTAATAGTATCAATTTAGACTAATTGTGGGTCTGGCTACAATTGAGATAATTTTCTAGTTGGAATACAGCAAGTCATAAATGCTGGTCATGTAGGATGTCATCTCCCATCCAAATGACTGAGGGAAATAATTACCCCTCAGTTTTCTGGGCACCAGAAATGCGCTTACCTCCTGCTTACTGTAAGATGCTCTCTCTACTGAACCCAAACTGGAAATAACACCAGCACCTCTCTGAAATGCTTTTGTATCACCAGTACATACACCCAGGCCAAAACTTTCTCCTGAATCACCTGAACAAACGTAACACCATGTCCTTCTCACTGCTTACACAAGCCACCACCAGACGCCGTATCTCCACACAAGAGGTTCTTGCTGCAAAGACTTCTTCTGGCAAACCAGAAACCTCTCAGCAACTGCAGAGCGAAGCTTTGCTAAGGAGACAAGGACAAACGTGCATGATTCCTGCCTCATCTCGGCATTGTCTGCGCACGGCAGCCTGCTCGCCTGGGGAGAAACGGGAGTCAGGCCCACATGGCCACCAGTGGCAGCAGGAGCGGGCTGTGTGGGTGGGATTCATTCTTCTAGCTGAAAAAGGGCATAAAAACTCATGCCTTGGCTCTTCAGAGAAGCACAGCTCCATACCCAGCCACCCCAGGCCTTCCTGAACTTGGCCTGTTGACACCATCCATTGTTGTGCAGCACAATTAGTTTGGGATAAGGTGAGGGAGAGCACTGCTCCCCAGCCTCACCTTCAAGGCACTGGGATGAATGAGGCTTAAGGATCACAAAGCCTTTCTGTCCCAAATTTCCCCTCTTTTTTTCTGTTATGGAAATAAAGCTAAAACTGATGCTTCACCCATAGCACTGCAGTCTGCAAATGAGTTTGTGGCTGATCCACAACGTGTTTTCAGCAGTTTTTGATATCCAGCTTTGGCAGCTTCTTCATCAGATGTGGCAATGAGATTCACCTGAAGGGGCTGAGGGGCCAGCTCCATCCATGCAGACCAGAGGGCACGGAATTTGGGGGTATAGTTAACACTAGAGGAGCCAGTCTCATGAAAGTTAGATACTGTGATGACAAGTAATTTTGAGGACTTGCTGTCACAGGTGCAAGAACACCTTCAAGTAAAGAATATCAAAAATCTGAGATACTGAAACTCTCACGACAATCTCTGAACTAAAAAGAAAAATGCCATCTGAAGGCAAAAGGTGGGAGAGGCCCTAGCTGAATAAACATGTGGGTAGGTACATTTGCCATGTAGCTGCTTCCTCACAGTATGTAAAAGCAAGGTTTCGCACTGGTCTGCCCTCCAGCTGGTCCAACACAAGTGGAAGAAGCTCTGTAAACACTTGTCTCCTCCTATCTGATCAATAAAAGCAGCCTAAAAACAAACAGCTCGCCAGGCAATTTTCATTCCGCTGATGAGGACAGACAGATTTCAAAGTAGGATTGCAAATTTCTTTAAAAGGGACACAGATCCATAAGAGATGGCTGCTTGTTCATGACGTACGGAAAGGCACCCTGATGAGAGAGCCAGTCACAATGACTGGTTGTTGATCGCAGAGGTTAGTGGCTCCTCTCCCTCGTCTCCATCTCCCATAAAAACAGCAGGAAGAAATTTAATCCAGAAATAAAACACCATACAAGACATGGACAATTGCTAACGGATCCAGAGTACCCAGGAGACAAAACCAGTGATAACGAGTGTTTGAAAAAAATAAATGATAATGCAAAAAGGATGCACAAAAATGGCTCTGTCAGCAACCTTCAACCTTTTTGCAGGCCACCTAAAGAAAGGCTTCTAAAAGTTGCACAAAATCTTGGTCACATCTTCTATACAAGCACACATTGCTTTAGTTTCCATCAGCTCATCTCTTAAGTGTGTATTTGTATGCAGTAAAATCAGGCTCTTTCTCTGCATTTACACCCAACTAGAGATCCCCCAGTGCATTCAGTCAATAAGACCACCCAGCATGACCCATTCAGACAGGCTGGCACTGCCTTGGCATTCTTGTTAAGGTAAGCCATTTCAAACCTCCTGAAACGTACCCTGAGGACAAAAACCTTACAAAAGGCTCCTCAAGTGCTGAAAGTAAGAGAAGAAAACTGCTTTACCTCCAGAATGCGGTGGTGGTCCACACAGCAGCACCATGCCCTGGCCTTGCCGGACTGACACCATGCTTCTAGTTCTGGTTTTGAAGTTCTCAAGATCTGCCAAGAGAGAAAGAACTCAATTAAAGGGAGTTTAAGGGGTTTTACTCATGGGAAGGAAAGCAGGTTCATCAGGAGTTTTCTGCATGACATAGAAACAAAGTGAACATCAGCTTGGAAGGTGGGGTGGTGGGACCTGGGTGGAACACATGGGGCACTGAGAAGCTGCTGTAGCACCATCAGAAGAGCAAAAGGATCAGGAAATGTCTCTACATTGCGTAGAAATCCTTCCTTTCTCAAAAGGGACGCCTCCTGTAGTAGCTGTACGTTAGCCACACAGTGCTTAAATTAAACTCCTCCTGCCACCCCTCTCTCCTTTTCCCCTCCTTCAGGGGCCATGCACTGCACAAATGCAGCTCCCTCTCTCCTCTCCTTGCACACTGAATTCGCAAAACTTGCTGTTAAGTGATGAGGTGACTCCGTGAGCCAGCAGCGGCCCCAGGTATCGACCTTCACCGCAGCTGCTGCGTGGGAGCACCAATGCACGGAGTCACTTTGGTAGCCTTTTATCTTTAACAGCCCTCTGCATTTCAGTTTTTGGGTGGTTTTTTTTCTTTTTGGCTTTCAGTGCAGCTGAGCTGTGGTTTGGTGATTACAAACCTGTTGCCAATGCAGTTGGGAACCAGAGAAAACACACAGGTGATAAATATTGAACAGCAGGAACCAGCAGGAACATCATTATAAAGTTACAAGGATGAAAAATTAAGCCTTGGTTTTCATCCTCTCTTGAAAATGTTTTCTGGAAGCACTGCCATTCACGGTTAAAATAAATAAATAAATAAATAAAATTAGAAGTCACTGCTTCATTTTAGAAACCTTCTTCAAGGATCCTTCCTCCTAAGCCAAATTCAGGACAAAATTCGCTTCCTTAGGTGCTAAGGGTGCTGCATCGTCAAACCCTTCGGGCAAAAGGGGTTCACACGGGAGGTACAAAACTACACTTGAGTTTAAAAACAGCCCAGTTTTAACCTGAGCTGCTTGTCCAGATTCAGTGTAGGGACAAGGAGACAATCAAGCATGAAGTTTCCCAGTCTCAAGTCACAGCCCAAATCTTAAACTTTATGCAGGGCGATTTTCTTTGTCCTTCTGTCTTTTTTTTTTTTTTTTTTTGTACAA
>WHYT01016134.1:223514-248171 GCA_009806455.1 Tetrax tetrax
TTCTTGTTATGTTCTTCCACACTTTACTGTTTATCCATTTCTCCTATGTACATTGTCGATGAGATCACTGACTCCTGACACAGACGTTTGCCTATATTTTGAAAAAAAAAACCAAAACCAACCAAACACCCAACATCAAAAACGCCACAGACGGTGATAAAAAGGAAGCCGCATTCCAGGGTCCTGCACCCATCTAGCCCTGAGATGCATGCCATACTGGAAAGGAGGAGGAGGTCTGGAAGCCAGTGTGATGCCCACTAACAGACCCGAGAGTCCTAGAGGTTTTCTTCCTGGGACCTGGTTACATAGTATGTAAGAAACCTGAAAATAATTGCATGATGATTAATTAAGTACCCCACAGGGTACTAAATACCTTATAATAGAAATAAAAGACACTGTCATTTAGGTGGTTTCCAGTTAAATGTTAGACATAATGCAGTGAGCATCAGTAAACACAACAGAGAATAAAATGAAGCAAAACAATACCTGCAAGTGGTAAGTTCATTAAGTTTTAGCATGCAGGCACCTTTGTGACTTAATTAGAGTTTTCAGGGTGTGAATTGCTTCAATTACAGTGATGTATCATCGCATAGATCAAAAAAGAAAGGAGCTTTAATTTCAATAAAAATATTTGTACATGTAACGAACAAAACGCAACCAGAATTGACAACTGCTTACGCGAATAGAAACTGCTTCTGGTTGGAGCCAGGATCCCCGCATCTGCTTTTGGTGAAAATACGCCACCAGCTCAGGGATTTGTGGCACTAAGCAGTATGTTTCTATTCATAGGGTCAAAAAGGACCGCAGAGACAAGAAGGATGTACACTTACCCCAGCTAATCAAAGCAGCACATCTGCTCGAGATATCCTAGGTCACTTGCACCAATGAGTAACACCCGTATTGGGCTTTTATTTTAAATGTGTGATTTCAAACAATCAACATCAGATATTTGTATGATTTGTATGATATTTGTATGATGACTGTTAAGAAAAGAATACACTTGCATATTAATTTTTTGGGCTATAACTTGGGCGTTCTCTATTTGGAAAGCAACTGTCAAAATTGATTAAGACAAACCACTGAGGAAGAAAATATTCACACTTTCCAATTCTGGAGGTCAGTGTCCTGCCAAAGCTTATTGGGAGCACGCAATACTAAACCAACGACTCCACTAAAACCAGAAAAATAGCATAAGTTACTCCAGCAACTCCAGCATCACGTGAGGGTGTGATTAGTAATGTTCTCAGTGCAAAGAGGAGAATACAACAAGGAGGTTTAACAGGAATGGAGACAGGTTATCACAATTAATGCTGTTACGCAAATCTCATTTAATGAATGAGCAAGGATGCCATTTAACCTTCATCATCTCCACAACATCACTTCTAAATCAGACTTAACAGAGCCACGTGAGTATAAAGCCGTATGTATTTAACCTGTGAAGATGACATTCATTTGTACCACTGACACCGCTGTCCCAGCGATTGCTTGACTTTGGGGAAGTCATCTAAGTTCTCTGCGTCAAAGTTTGCCTGTCGCTAAGGACGAGTACTTTGTGCATCTCAGAAGAGACTTAATTAGCTATTATTTGCACAAAAACTTGACATCTGATGCTGAAATGCACTGCAGTGCCATACGCTATTAGCATGTGCACACCAACACTCACCCTTTAATATGAACTCGAATGTCTTCTCCTGCATTGCTAGATTTTTCTGTAGCCTCCATTAAAACTCTGCCTTAGTGTTTCGTGACACAACTGACACAGGTCCCGCTAAGTGATGCCAGTCTGATACAGATGCTTACTCCTCAAAAACACTCAAAAGCCCAGAAAGTGCCAGCAGGAGCTGTCGATCCCATCAGGTTTTCGGTTTGGGTAGGGTATTGCACTGAATGACCTCCTTCCAGAACCTCAAATGTGGTTTAATGAAAACTTAAACAACCTGAAACAATCCAAAGCCCCTTAAGACTGGGTAGTTTGTTTCAGTAAATGGCATATGGAAATTTTAATCAAAAACATATGGCTTTTCATAGTTACAATTATCCAACTTTGGCTAGAGTAATGAAAAATTTCCCCAAGTTTTACACACAAAAAAATCAGTCTTTATAGCAAAGAAGATTCAATTATAAGCAAATCAAAAGAGCTGAAAGCCTTTTATCTTTCATTAGGACCTATTTGGGTTTGTACTTTATTTACAAAACCTGTTAATTCTTTTTCTAAGCGACCACTAGGTAAGTCCCAGAAATCAAAGTTTATTCTTTAAAAGAAATAATTCACAGATGACATCACAGTACGAGTGAGCCAGCCCAGATCAGCTCACTTTCCCACAAGGTCCCACTGCTTGGGCAGAGTTTGACCCCTGCTTTTAGTGTTTGCATCCCTTCTCATTCACAGCTCCACTCATTGCTCTGGTGTTAAGACCTCTGCCCAAGCAGCGCGGTTCCAGCGTTCGGACCCGAGGCTGCCTTGGTGCCCGTTACCGGCTACAACGCGGAAATAACTCAGCTGCCGAACGCGGCGTGCTCCGGGAACCAGACCTGGAAACGAGGAGGCTTTCCCTCAGGAGGCTACACGTCCCAGGTCGTTGGTGATTTGACGGCGAGATCCCTATTTTTGATGAGAGCTAAGCTCTGTTTTGCCTGTCTTTGTTTGCCAGAGGAGGGTTTCCATGGTTTGCTTTTTTTTTTTTAATGCATGGCATATTTTTAGAATCCAAAATCCATAATTATGCCAGTTCTGAATTTGAGAGAGCGCTCTCTAAGCAAGAGGGCTATTTTAGAACTATTAAACCTAGAAATCTTATAGAAAAGTAGATGAATAGTAGCTGATTCAAAAGGATGGTGACAGGTGTCTGCATGTTTTTTAGAAAGCCAATTTCTGTGACTACACCACAGAGAAGGAAGCACTGCTGTACGCTGCCTTGAACAGCATACTGTCAAAAACTCATACAACCCTTTGTCACTATGTTTAAGGTTTTTTTTTCCTAATGATTAGAAAAACAATGTCAATGCTGTTTTTATCTATTATTCTTGTTTAACTGATATGAAACAATTTCTCCTTTTACTATATTCTAATAACATACATACATCCATCAATCCTTTCTTTATATATCACTGAATTCTAATTTCCAAAAGAAAACATGACTAATATTCAGGCTTAGAGGGAAAAAAAAAAAAATGCTAGTGGCTTTTATGCCACTATATTTTACTTAAAGTCTATCTCTAGAGACTTCTGTTAAATGAATTTGATAAGTTATCAGTGATACTCCTCTACTGAGTCAATGTTAATAGCAGGTAGCTACCAAAGCATAATATCTGTACGTCTATCGCTGTTTTCAAATGGATCAGTGGGCTGTTCAATCAACCTGGACAGAGGATGTGTGCTTGAAGGGAAAGCAAGAGATGGACCCCGAGAACACAACTGCAAGGTAACCGCAGAGGCCTTGCTGGTGCAGCTGCGGGATGGAAACAGACGCGTCCAGGCTGCGAGCGCAACCCGCAGCTCCTCCTCAGCACAGGAACGCACCTTGGGACGGACCAGAAAAATGGGTTTGGGTGCAACATGGAGAATCACAAGCAAGAACACATCCCTATAAAACACGGAGTAAAACTCAGAGATCGCAGAGGCAGGAATCAATGAAGAAAGAGCAGTTAACACAGCATAGGAGCAAACGTATAAAAACACCCACAAGTCAGGCCCAGTCGGGGGGAAAAAACCCCCCACCACCATCACGCTCTCCCAAGCAACTCCAGAGACAGGCCAGGGGCTGTGGCCACCTTCTCCTGGGAAGGCTGACATCACCCAGTTTTGGTCCAGGAGCAGCACAGGAAGGGAACAGGGGAGATGCCACCCACATGTGCTAGACTATGTGCACCATCGCAACTGTATAGCTACTGGGAATTAGCAATAATGGGATACTATGCATTTTAGCCTCAGTATCACTGTAACTGTACTAAAAATATGTCTTCCATTAGGTTATTAACACTTCAGTGAGATTATCAATGAATCTTTTCATCAGAATTTTTAAAAAAGGGAGTTTTTAGCACATACAAACTGCATGGGGTCTTTGGTACTTTACCCTTGAGGCTTGGTTGTAATTTGGATACAAAAAACTTGAATGGTTAAAAAAGAATTTGATAAGAACTGACAAATCAGAAAACTAAACTTTGTTGACCGACAATTCTGGGTATTCTTTAGTGGACAAAACACCACCTTCACTACATCCAGTAAATGAACTTCGAACCACCCATACAACAGGAAATAAAGATTTCGGTAAGGGGTAGTTACTTCTTCATAGATGTGAAATGCACAATCCACTTATGTACACAGATACAGCCAAGACTCCTGAAGTCAATTTTCAAGCATGACTTAAAGAGATTTATGGAGCCTAATGGGGTTTGCCTTCTCATAACCCTTCTATAATTTTAAGATGATCCCAGCAATTTAAGATTCAGAAGGATGTTGAAGGTCATACGCAGTCCTAGAACCAAAGTCAATGGGAGATTTTTATTATTCAAGACCACATGACTTATCTCCAGGGTATTCTGAATAGGCTGGTGATGACACCTTGTTCAACAAAAAAAGAGCAACCAGAGAGCTTGGCCAGCTCTTCCTGGTTCAGACTGAATAAAGAACCTTCTACCAAGAGACAGCTGTATGCCCTCTCTCAAATTGTTTTCATCAGATTTGCATAACTCTCCACATACAACAGAGCATGACTTTCGTATCCTGGACACAATGCACAACCAGATGGACACAGAAGTCATTTGCATCGCTGCCCATGGAATAATACAACTTCATTGGCTGTAGACTATAAACTATGCCAATTTGGCCCATAAAATAGTCTTGAAGATGAGATTCTAGTGCATTTCAGTCAATTTCAGATTTTAGAGGACACTGGTTTGAAGAAATCATAGCCCGTCTACATGAAGGCAGGCTGAAAGCACTTTAACTGACGACTAGCACCCACAAAAGCATTAAAGCTTTTTGCTCTCAAAACACTTGACAAGATTTGCCTCCTGATATTTATGACCCTAATATCTCTAAACACTGTCTCTATAAAACCTGTGCCTGCCTTTTTGAAAGGAGGGTTTTATGTCATCCCTTTCACAAACACACAAAGATTAACTTCTTCTGCCCATGTCCTTGCTGTTGTGTCAAGATTACACAGCGGGCTATGCCACTTGGAATAAAACCACCTTTGATACAGAGCTTAATAGAATTTTAGTTTAAGAGCTGGCGTTCTAATGAATAATTTTTAGAGTTACTGATTTGAGAAATAGTTTACAAGTCTGGGGATGAAAGCTTTCTAATTTGACCTTTAGAATAGAAATTTCACTGGGGTTTCTACTTCACAGGAAAAAAAAAAATGTTTCAGAGGTAAACATCTTGAATTTTCCTACCCTGCTTCTCCTCTGGAAAATACTTTTGCTTGGACTTTATTATTGCAGGCATATATTGAAGGTATTGCCTGTGCAACCTTACCAAGTGGTCAGGTCCAGTTTGGACTTCTAGACCTTTCCTTTCCCTGATCTTTCCAGCACAGAAACTGCTATCGTTCTCACAAGACACAAAAATTCTCAGATGAGCCTTTGCCACTGGGGCATCTGCAGCTGAAGGATTTTCACGGTGGGCTTTGCTCTGAAGGCTCAACCTAGCTACGTGATGAGGAGAGATGCGTAGCTGGAGGAGTAGCAGGTCTGAACTCCAGCCAGACGTCCTCAGAGGAGGCACGCTGCCTCCTGCCAGGGAGAAGGGCTCACAGCTCCTCCCGTCTGAGCCAGGAGTGAACTGCAACGGCCACACTTGGGTTAGGAAAGGAGAAGGCTGACGTGTTGGTATGCGAGCCAAGATCTTGTTTTTTCTCCCCGGCTCTCCCCGTCACTCACATCTCTGACCTATGTATCATCTTGGACTTTGACACCTCTATCTGGGTTCTCTTATTGAGGCTATGTTTAAATCTTGACAGGTCTGCCTGACCACCATCTATCAAAGACAAACTGATCTGTCTACCTGCGTGGCTAAAATTCCTCCTCAGGCTTTTGCCTTGCATTCCAAAGCCCATGACAGCTTTTCCTCGGTGTTACCGATGCTGCTGGCCAACACTCAACTGTGGGAGTCACGGATCCTCGTGCTATGGTTGGATCTCCTCCTCCTTCCTCTGCCACAGCAAGGATGAGCTGCTTGTCCTCGCCAGGACGGCTCCTCCTGGCACGCCGTATCCTCAGCGCCTTGCTGGGATTTGATCCTTGTTTCCAAATAGGCAACAAGGCTTTTTTTTTTGTCTTCCTTCATGCCACTCATCTTACTGGGGAACAGGGGCTTTCAGCAGTACCTGCCAAGGCACCTACTGTTCTCTTCCCAAATCAAATTACTCTTTTTATGATGCTACCAAAAAAAAAAGAAAAAAGTCCTCCTTGACTTTATGTTCCATTTCATAAAAGTTGCCTGTTTACTATCCTTCCATAGGAAATATTTCAAACGTTCATTTTGAAGAAACTCTCCTGCTTGAGACAAAATGCTGAGGACTCGGAAAATTTTATTTTACTGCTTTAATCTGGAAAATCTGGGCAGACGTTTCCCCTTGGGTTGACTTGAATGGAGTTACTTTTCTCAGAATTTTTTTTATATTTTCCTAACAAAACAATGCCTTATCCTCACACTTTCTTCCAGAACAGAGGACTTTGCAGTATTTCTATTGGCAGCAGGAGATACTGCGCAGCCCTCTCTCACTTCATAGCTGAGCATTAACATTGCAGATGCCCCGTGCGTTCCCCACCGGAGCATGCTCTGCTGCACCTTCTTACTTTGCGCAGCTAAATGAATGCAAATTCAGACCTCAGATAATGTAAAATAATGTGACACAAGCTAGATGTTTCAAAGAACAATTTCCCTTTACTTGATAGAAACACAAATGAAAAGGACCCCACAGAGATTCTGGCCCTCAGAGGGTATCTGGCAGTTCAGCTTGCCTATGGAAATACACATTACGATGCTAGGCAGCACCACTTAAAGGGGAGGTATTTTTTTATTCTGTTCATCTCTCACATTTAATGAATTATGAAATGGCAGTCACGTTTGCTGCAGACAGGAAAACTAACATGGGACAACTTCTGACAAACACATTTAAAGCTCTGCTGTCCTTTGCATGCCAACACTTACTCCCTGTTTCTGCTCTCCAGAAGGAAAATAGGAAAGAAAAAAATAAAACAATGAAAAAGCAGCCACTAGCATAAAGTTATTCTGCATTGGCCTTGCATTCCAACAACAGGTACAGCAATTTTCTTACAGAGTCCACCTCTGGCCTTTGGGTACACTCTGTGCTTGACCAGGAGGTCCTCTAACTGCTTTTTTTCATACATTTAGAGGCAATTCCAATTTGCATTGATAGAGAATCAGCAAGAATCAACCTAAGGTCCTTCCAGGTCCAGCTGGAGTTTTTCACAGCACCCTGAGATGGTTTAGCACAAAGATGATGTTCTGAAGACTAGAAAGAGTTTCACCTAACGACAGAGCTTTTTGCAAGGAAAGCTTACATCACTGGACCTTGGCACACTCGGATCAAATCAGTCCATTTAAGCGTTCACTTTAAACAAACACCTACAGCTGCATTTAATTCTTAGAGATCCAGCCCCTCAATACAAAAATATGTATGCCTTTTGAATACATGTTATTTCACACATTAAAGGCAAAATTAATAAATATGGAGAGAGACAGGAAAAAACTGAACAAGCCTGTTCCCTAGATTTCTAAAGAGAAGCCACAGCACTATGACTGACCAGCGGTCCCATCTCACCACGGCCCAGCGGCCGCTCTCCTGCCCAGCCCAGCATCTCCTGGCTGCAGCCCTCCGACACCTCTCCAGCTCTCCGCGGAGTTATTTCTGCGTGATACAGACTGAAACAGACTTTCTAAATAACACTGCAGGATCACAAGATTACTAGCTTTGAGAGAAGGTGATTAGTTACAAATGCCCTGCCACTGCTTTAAGTGATAAAGTATTCATCTAATTTATAACCCTTCGGCGGAAACAAAGCTACTGTAAATCCTATGTTTCTGTTCTAAGTCAAGGGTCCTTCTATCACAGATGAGAGTAAAGTAGGTTACGTATCTATCCTCTGCTACATACTCCCTCATTAAAAAAAAAAAAGCAAAAAAAAAAAAAAAGCAAAAAGAGCAGCTTACGTGAGGCCTAGCCTAGTTTTCCGCCCATGGGAGACTGCCTGGAAAAGGTGCAGAGGTAGGGAGCCGGTTTTCTAACGCTGCTGACCGCACTTTGCACAGCTGAGTTAAGATTTCAGAAAAAAAAAAATGTGCTTGTTCCCTTGTGAAGAACACAGCCTGTGTCACACCAAACCCAGTCACAGGGGCTCAAACACAGCAGTGTCTAATTTGGGGTAAAACCATCAGGCCCTTCACACATATAAATGGTGTTTTTCCTGTAAACGACACCAGAGGAGCAATCAGGGAGTCTATTTACATGCATATGGGAAGAATCATAGAATGGTTTGGGTGGGAAGGGACCTTCAAAGCCCATCCAGTCCAACCCCCCTGCCAGGAGCAGGGACATCTCCAACCGGATCAGGTTGCTCAGAGCCCCGTCCAACCTGGCCTGGAATGTTTCCAGGGACGGGGCATCACCACCTCTCTGGGCAACCTGGGACAGTGCTCCACCACCCTCAGCGTAAAATTTTTTTTCCTTATATCTAATCTAAACCTATCTCTCTCTATTTTAAAACCATTACCTCTCACATCCTGTCACAACAGGCCCTACTGAAGAGCTTCTCCCCATCTTTCCTGTAGGTCCCCTTTAGGTACTGGAGACACTCTCAAATTTGCTGTAACTAGCCCCAAATCTTATCTGATGGCCTAGATCATTTTAACATAACTTCGCAGGAACGGGAACACCACCAATAGTTCATGTTCTGCTCTTACAAGCAGTAGCTGACACAACCTCCCCCATTGCAGTGCAGGCATGGAGCTCCCACCCAGGACGCTACAGACTCCCACCCCACGTACCTGGTGGGGACTTTTCACGAGTGCTCTCACAGAGAACCAGAACAAGGGAGGAGGCAGGAAAAGGTGCCGAACTGGGTTTCTGCCATTCACAAGCAGAAAATCCTTGAAAAAATAAACTTCCCGAAGAGGATGAGGATGGGTGACCGACGGGCTGCTGAGGGGTGAGCAGAGCCACGCACACGCCTGCGGTCCCAGCTGCAGTCTGACTCCAGAAAAAAAAAAACAACAAAACCCAAACCCTCCGTCTCCTTAATTTCCAGGAGGTTTAAAAACACATCATCTTTTCTCAACACTCAGACGTTAGTAATCACTGCGGAAATGATTTAATTTGCGTGCTGAATGCCTCATTCAGCCGAGCGGCAGCGCATCGCTTCATTGATCAATCAATGCGATTGTTGTTGCGCTTGTTTGTTTAGGCAAGGCAAGGCAGACGCTTTGGCGGTTTTCTGAAAATGTTTTCATTATTAATTGTTCTTGAAAGAATTACTTCATTGATCATTTAATCTCCAAAAAGAAAATGAATGCACTTCAGGGCAATAAGAGTGTACAACAGTAAAGAATTTGAGCAGCAATTATAATTTGTTTCTTAGCAACTAATAGCAAAAATTACGGGATTTGCTCAGATATAAGATATAACAGGAATCATTCCAGCAATGGGAATACTGAAAAAAATCCTTTTCAGTATAATGTTGGGAGCAATTTTCTTTTTCTACCATCACAGTGAAATTATTTTGGGATGGTAGGTCAAAGCCCCAAAATATTCTCATTACAACCACATTATTACTGTATTTTCTGCTGCCATTTGCACTGCACAGCGCTGAGCCCTAGCTACTAATTCATGCGGAACAATTATTTTCACAGAAACACTTCTATAAAACAAATTCCTTTAACAAAACGTGAGTTTTCAGGAACAATGTTGTGATTCCCTGCAGTTAGGAGTATGTTAATCATAATGAAGAAGAAAGAGTTTCTACAAACGAATAACCCAATGGAAAAGGTACAAAAGTTACGTCTGAGGCTGCTGCCCTGGTCAGCAGTGGAAAGAAGCCCAACTCCAAACCCTGCCCTCCAGGCACGGTTTAATCTTCAAACACAGTAAAACAGTTCAGGCTAAACTCCATGCAATATCAGCCATTTTGCTTGACCGGGGCCGTCTGCAGGAGGTGGAGGAGGAGACCTTTGCCCTTTCATTTCATCTCATCTGCCCACAGCATGCAACGGTTTGCTGCTGCTCCAGCAGCCTCTGAGGACACTTCCCTTCATCCCCATCCTCTCCTCGGGCCCCATTTCTGTTCTATAAATTGGTACCTCAGCCTTCTGGACATCTCCATATCATTTTTGCCAACTGCAGAACACACCCATAGCATTAGCATAGACCTGTTAATTTACAGATTCGAAGAAAAATCCTTCATAGGAAATTGCTACGGTTTGGAAAGGCACCGACTTCACAGAAGCGTCATTGCGCAGAGCAGGAGGAAGGACATCAACTGTCCTCCCAGTGCGGGGGCACAACAATGTGCAAAAATTAACTGCCGCAGGTGGAGGCGGTGATGGGGCAGACACAGTCCAGAAACCCCTCAGGACAGGGGGCAAAGAGGGACCCGGATTGACCCTCCAACACTGCTCCTGGAGATGTGCAAAGCTTTGGCAGCAAAACCAGACCGCAGCCTCAGCAAAGTAAAATAAATCTCAGAGTTAATCTCTAGTTAGAGTTCTTATGCTATAGGTGCTCAGAAATCAGCTGGAAGGTAAGATAATCATCACCATTTGCTTTGCTGGGGAGAGTCCTGTCTCACTCATCCTACCCCACCAACAGGATTGTAAAAAAATAGACCTGGCCATCACTTAGCAAAGAATTACAGACAGAAGGGGAAAATATACTTAGTCTTTTCATCCTGTAACTCATTTCCACCAGCGTGGCTCATTCTGTGCAGGTCTGACTGGCCGGTCCTTTTCTTCGTTACCAGCCTTTGGTCAAGCAAGAGCAAACCCAAAGACAGCGGACGAGCCACAAGCTGGCACTGGCCGTAGTCCACACACAGCAACTGACTCCTGAGAAGGGACTGCGAATGTGCAGAACAGGCTGGCGAGCTTCTCCAGGGACGGCAGCGATGCTGCCTTGCACTGGGGACAGACAAGCTCTTGGAGCCCTTCCCAGCACTCAACTTTGGGATTTTCTGCCTACAGAGACGCGAGTATAAATGCAACTTTCAGCACCTGTGCGCACTTATCTTCCATTTTGTAAATTATCTCACAGTGAGTGAGACATTTCAGTAGAAATAATTTGGCAAGGATGCCTGTTCAAAGTGTGCCCCGCTGCCGGCGTCCCGCGCTCCTGCCAGCAGCCAAGAGCCGCTCAGCACCTTCGAGTGCTGCCAGAGGGACGGGAAGCTGAGCAGGCGGAACAACCTGCAGATTCATCGCTTTCCGAGGGGTATGGTCCAGCCCTGGTGCCACTGAAGATCAATACAAGTTTTATCTCTGACTTAAATGGAAGCAGGATCCGGGCCATGGTAAACAGCTTTAATCATATGTCTGAACGGGTGGGTACATCTCTAAACTGCAGCATCAGAGCTGCACTTCTTCCCAGGCATAACTTCTTATTGATTTCAGTGCTATTTCCGAACAGAAACTACAGTACAGTGAATAAAATTGTCAAGCTAAGCCCCATCCTCTAAAATAAAAAGCCTATAATTTAATCTAGTTCAGCTGTGTTTTCGTATATCATTTTGGAGCAGCCATTATTAGAATCCATACTCAGAGTTTAAGGCTTTTTTTTTTTTTATTATTTTCTGAGAGCTTGTATTGCTATAAGCACAGGGTTAGCATTAATCCATATTCTGTTTGGCACAGCAGATTCCTCACTTTACAAAAATATGTTCAATTTCAGAGACAACTAGTATCAGAGGGAAAAAAAAAAAGAGAGCAAATTTGAAATGTAAATGATATATCACAAGGCAAGTATTGGGGGAAAATATTAGTACTTTTATCACAATGAGTTTGTAACCTAAATACATATTTCAAGGATTAAATTGCTGACCCTCTCTGACCTCCACAGGAGGCTGAATAGCTAGATCGCAGTTTAATTTTCAGTGAAAACGCAAGAGAAGAATAACTCAGCCCTTGAAGAATGAATGAACATATATTAATGATGCCTCAGGATTCAGAATTTAACCCTTAAGAGGAGGAAAAAAATCTCAGCCCCAGACATTAGTTTCAAAAGACTCAGTGATAACTTCCCTCAGAAATAAAAATGAGAACACAAAACTCACACAACATACTGGAAATCTGGAAAATAACAGATTACTGGGAGAAAGGGGGGAAGCTACGGACAAGTTAAGCAGTACAGTCCTCAGGCTCTAAGCAAACCGCTTTCCACCATTAAATCATAACGTGTTAAATCATAAATCTCTGAGCTGAGTCAGAGATTGCGTGTGGAATCCAGGTGCCAGACAAGGGTGTAAATTCAAAGACAATAACTTGATAAAAGGGAAAAATCCTGAGAGAGCAACCGAAAGCAAACAAGTTTAAGAGAGCTCTTTAGTAGTCAGAAAGATTCTTCCCCATAAGGTGTTTCAGGTTATTCCACGCAGAACCTACAGAAAACCACTCAAAAATCATCACGTTTGGAACAAAACCACATAAAGGTGAGCAAGTTATACTGAGCAGTGCTACTGCATCCACACATCTTGGATGTCAAGGCTGAAAAACACAGATTACTAACACAGATACTCATTTTTATTGGTTCTTAGAAGCAGAGCTTCCGTAATAAATTTAAGCCACTCTGTGTATTTCATAATTCAGCTAATTCTGGTTGCAATGCCTTGGATTATACACAAAAAGACTTACTGTTTTGTGAAAGTAGAGTCTATCTTGAAAAATGCTATATTTTTTTTTTTTATTTAATCCAAATGTTTCTAAACTGGTTATGCTATTTTAGCAATCTAAAATAAATTTTAAAAATTAAAAATAATAAATTTATTCAAGTTCCCCATCATTACTTTAACTGGAAAATACCAAGCTTTGGTTTTGAATTCAATCTTCTTAACTAAGAGTCCGTCAAATCAAATTTGTATTTGGTCAACTAGAAAACCTGAAAGATTTTGCCAGATGTATCATTCATCAAGACAGATAAATTAATCACAGAATACCACGTTGGAAGGGATCTCAAGGATCATCTGGTCCAACCTCTCCTTGCAAAAGCACTGTCTAGACAAGATGGCCCAGCATCCTGCCCAGCTGAGTCTTAAAAGTGTCCAGTGTTGGGACAGGCAGACTTCAATAAACTTTCTGTATCTGAAGGAAAGATAAAATGTTAAAGGTTGATGGTTTCTCAATTTTTGCACAGAACTCTGTGTTATTTAGTGCCTAACAATTTAAACTAGCAAGGAAGTTGACATATTTCCACTCAAGTGAGTGGCAACTGCAGGTGTCAGCATCAGCATCCTCCATCTCAGTCCCTTTGAAGCCTGGGACTGGTGTGTAAGGAGCTGCAAACCAGTACCCAGATTGTCCTTGGACAATTGACTACAGCAAACAGTGCGACCCCAGCCAAGGGGTGCTGAAGTGCTTGGCTGTGAGCGATGCTTCCCAGGCTCCCCCCGACAGCTAGCAGAAGGCCGTGAGCTGCAAGACGCGTGCTCTCCAGAGAAGCAGACCGACGCAATATTTATGAAGCGATCACCTTGACATAGCAAAATCTGGAGTGATGAGATTGGTCTGGAGGAAGCTGTTTATTACCCATCCAGAGTGAAAACGCACCTTCAGTCACCACAACACACACACAGGTCATAAGCAAGCGGATAATATATTGTGAACTACGTGGGGAGACAGAGGACTTGCCTTTACTCCCAGTAATATTTCTCATTACAAATTGCCTCTCTATATTGCGTGAACCCGGTGTTTATCGGCATTTTTAGCTTTTTATTTTCGCAGTTGGAGCACATCAACTTATCTTTCCAGCTGGTGAAAAGCATCTTTCATTAAGCTCTACTGTTAGTGATGGCTTCACGCCTGGGAGCAGGCTGCCTTGAACTCCTGCACGTGCAGACAAGGATATTTCATAGTAGGTCCTGCTGTAATTACTAAGCTGCTCTGTACGTCCCTCCCAGGACAATGGCACAGAGAAATCACACAGATGATGGGTGAATAAGCCCCTATATCTATTCTCTGCCTTTACCTTTGCAACTACCTGAGAAAAAAGATGACTTGTGGTCCTGAGCTATCATTTGCCCGCTCTCTTTTGGATTTTATTCTGTACCTCAAAATAGCTTTTTGTAATTTCATATAATGCTCATTCACATCAAGAGCTGTGTGTTTTGTTGTCCTTAGCTTTCGGCAAGAAGCTGCAACTCTGATTTTAACCCAGAATAAATATGAAGCCGCCTGTTTTCCCTTTTACACAGAGTCACAAAATATCACCCGTACCTGAAAGGATGTGTACCTAAGTACTGAAATGTAGGAGTTGTGAAAACTGTCACTGTGAATTTATTCCTTATAAGGAGTACACTCCTTCAAGTATTTTGAAGCTTTAACTCTCCAAGGAAAGGGAAAATCAATGGTGAGACCTCATTTGCCACAAACTTTCCTAGGTGGCCTCTTCCTCAAGAAATAAGACATTTGACCCTGCATACTACATCTAAGCTCTTGGTTTTCCTAGCACGCTGCAGGGCTGGAGGCTGTGTTGTTACTTACAAGCAAATTGAAGCTTTGCTTCTCTGCTGACAATCGTTCCAAACGGGTTTGTTGCTACACACTGGTACGTTCCAGTATCTTGCGTTTTATTGGGATTATTGATCAACAGGTTGCCTTCCACCACGCTGTAGCGGTAATCCATACGGATGTCAATGGTGGTTCCATTTAACTTCCACCTAAAGGACAAAATGCCAAAGTTAAATTCTGCCAGTATTAATGGATACTCTTGGGTATTTGAAAATATAACATGTAGTAAATAAAGACTTGAAATGTCTTTGACTACTTATTAATAAAAAAAACCATGAAAATGCAAATTTCCTGCACAGCATTGAAATATTCCAGTATTTAACTGAAAGAGCAATATCCTTGACATATATTTCAGTCTCTGATATGACTAATATTTCTGTCATTGCTAGTGCTGCTGCTCTTTGGAATTAATCATTTTCCAAGGGGAAGTCCCTGAAACAGGATATTTAAACCCTTGGAGTCCACTGAGGTTTGTTTTCCTCTCCCAACTCACTGGCTGTTTGTTTTTAAATTTAAGGAAATTCACTCACAGCAGATGTTGTCACAAACCAGGGCACACAGAAACTCCGGCAACTCTGATCCCCTTGACGGAGCACGTGAGGCAGCCCCAGCCGTGTAGCAGCTCCCTTTCCCAGAACGTACAGAGGAACAACTTGAATTCGTTTGCACGAGTGAACCAACAGAGCTTATTGCACTAAACAGTCGGTCACGTCAGAAGACAGCACGGTGGCTGAGATCTGATGACTCTAATTGGTTTCAGAGCAGCATTTACTTTGGTGAAAAAAATGAGAAAGGCAGTAAAAAAAAAAAACCCAGCAGCCTAAATGATTTACGGCAGCACTGTGGTTGTATGGCATCTTTTTTTTTTTTTTTTTTTCCTAAGGATCCCAAAGCAGTTGCTAAAGTTGATAAAAAGAGTTTTGGTCCATGTTTATGGAAAAGGATGGTTAATCTGGGAGCCAAGACTATTCATAATCCCTTTGTAACCTTTTGGAACTCTTGGCCAAATTTTGCAATTGCGTTGCAACACATGGCAATTTCCTGATGCCCCTTTTTTTTTTTATTATTCACCCCCCTCCCCCCCCCGCCCCGTTCTCAGCCTTGTGGCAGACTCCAGTGGCATCACTGAGTTACACTGCATGACACACACAGGAGAAGGACTCTTGAGGGATATGGCTGTAGCATGGAAATTGGGCCAAAGAACAATTAAACAGGCAACAAACCCAATGGTTGGTCTGGGATTTCCTTTTACTTCGCAGCTCAGCTTCACTTTCTTTTCCTCCGAATCCAAGGGGAAGATCACGCTGTTGGGCTCCTGAAGGAAAACTGGCCCGTGCAGTGTGTTGTCGTCTGCGTTAAACAGAGGAAAAATGTGACAGATACTTGATGGAAACTCCACATACCTGGTGTTAAAACATAAATAGTTTCTTAGCAGCAAGAGGCCATGCATCATTCACCCTAGAAAAGATGTGATAATGACAGTTTTTTTTTAGAACTGCCAGATTTTTTTTCCAAAAGCCATTGAACCTCACATGGAGTCAGCATTCACAAAAACATTTTTGCATTAAATAAAGCACAGATTGAAACTTTACCTAAAGTTCAAACAAAGTGGAAAAGGCATGATTCCGTTGTGACAGCACAGCTTACTTGAAATCAGAACGCTTAGTTTCACTTTTACACACTAAAATATTTTCTCTGTAAACTAAAACCTCTCTTTATTAAATATAGCTACAGAAAGTAAGGGCTTTCTTTCTTTTAGCTGAAAGGAAGGAGTCTTGCTTTTCTCTGATCATGTTCTGTGGGGCAACGAGCAATCGCATGGGCCATCAGGGTGCTGCTGCCGGTACCTGCGGCTCCCTCGCTGCCGAGGGCAGGGACACGCGGGGACGCGAGCACGGACGTTGCTTTGGCCGTCGTGATGGACATGCAGGAAATTTGCAGGTATAAGAGGTCAGAGGAGAATGAATAAGTGAAATATAGAGCTGATGGGATGTACAAAAAAAAAAAAAAGAACCGAAAGGAATGAACAGAAGATGATGCATCTTTCTGCCGGGAGGAGGGTGAGAATGAATGTGAATAGCCCTCCTATCTCCCAACACTGGAAATCAGCCGGGTTTGTTAGGGACAGAACAATAGCTCTTTACTCCAGGGAGAAAATTCTGCCACCTCCACAGAAGGATTTCAGAGAGACTTTGCCAGGAAGATTATAATGGAGCAACCTCTCCTCCTTCAGGCGCCACCACAAAAGAGAATGCACTAAGCATACAGTCGTATCGGTTGTATTTATCTTTATTTTTAATTATATGTTAACGATATCTGACTGAGACTCATCTATTATTCAAAACACATTTCACATAATCTCTAGCTTTAAAATTATACCTGTGTGCAATTTACTGCTGCTGGCAGAAAAAGATAATAATAACCATAAAGCATACAGGGCTAGATGATGATATCCTGACTTGTTTCCTGGACCCAGGGCTGCTTCACTCCTCAGTCTCATTCAGTGTAAGAAAGAATATTATAATCTGGACCATAAAGATTATAGCTCTGAGGACTGTATTAATGGGACTGAAAACAAAAGAATTAAAATACATTTTAATTTCTTTAGTTTTCTAATTGAAAATACAGAAGCTGGCCTGGTGCTCAGGTCCCATGTAAGAGTCACTTCAAGTCCCATACGCAAGGAGCTTGATCGTGCTGGGACAGGGACAAGCCAGAGCATCCCAGCTAATCCAGTTAGCAAACTGTGCAGACTGAGACGTGTTGTGTCAGCTGCGTCATCTGCCTCACACCCCAACAAAGGAGTCAACTCACGCTACGCTGTCATTCGCAATTACAGTGTCACCATTTATACCGTATCACAGCGAACGGTCAGGTTCTTGGTCCCCCTCCCATCACAGGAAAAGACACTTTGCATTAAAAAGTAGACAGCTCATCTGCTTGAGTTGGGAAACAGACACGCAAGGGTCCAAACGTGGACAGAAAACACAGCCCCACATGTCCAGGACATCACTTCACAGTAGGATGAGGGCCCAGCCTGCTATGGTGTCATGTCTTAGGGTGAGACACTGGCTTCAAAGTGGAATGAAACTGGTCTGTACAATGGCACAGGTGTTGGACAGGGACTTACGTTCGTAAGAAACATTACAACCCACCTTTATCATTAGTGAGCAAAGTACAGTTTAGAAAAACAACATCAGAAACAGAAGACAGAGAAATACAAAGGTAGAAATAGTCACAAATAGGTGAAAAAACTCAAAAACTTCATTTCCCTAAGCTAAAACAGAAGCCCACAAAAGGTCACCACCCAAAACCCCTCTCCAAATAATACAACATCTACTGTTGACGCTGTTAAACATTCAAGTTTTATGTGGCAAAAATGTTCTGCCCTTCCTGTTCACCAGCAAGAAGAAAAGCCCTGCTGCGACTTCTGCTTGGCTTTCAAGAGCTGAGCATATCGGGCAGGCAGGGAGAGGCTCTGAGAGCAGCTGGCAGCGTATCAGAACGTGAGAGGAGGAAAAACCTTGCAACACTGGGTAGATAAAATTATTTTGAGTGCCTTTCCTCTTTCTCTTATTAATGCCTGTGTACAACCAAGATAAGCAAGTCTGAACCATTTAGTGTCCAGCCTGAAGAGCCCTTTCGCTCCAGTCTAATGAGTGATTGAAATCACTGCAGCCCAGTTGCTAACGCAGTCTGTGACAAGAGTCGAGCCACAGTACCTTACAGAAGAGGAAGATTTGGTTCAAAGAACACTAAATATTCACTAATAAATAAAACAAACTGCTGTCTAGGTTCTTACAGACAGAAAACTAAAAGTACCTGTACCCTATACAGTCTGGTTTTGACTGACTTACGATGCTACTCCATACACATTTGTTACTGTCCTGGGAAAATACAATAAGTAACCTTCCCAGACAAGCTAAGTGTTGAGACACTCTCCCAGTGATAGATTTTATTTTTCTGAGTTACATTTCTTTTCCTCAAGCCCGAAATGAGTTAACCCAGAATAAACACTGAGCTGCCCTCAGCTTAAGACAAGTTGCAAACAAGATTGGTTACCAAACAGCATTTTTTTTTTTCCCCTCCTGTCAGATGAAACAAATGTACTACTGCTCTGGGTCTGCTTCCTTTGAGAGTAGTGTATTTCTTTCAGCGAGACGCAGGATATAGGAAATTTCAGTAGATTTCATGATAAAAGAGATTTTTAAACACAGTACAAGGTTGATGCCCATATGCTGCTGGACAGAATGTGACTGATAATTCAGAAGAGCATTCTGCTGAAATATAGGTTGTGGTTTTTTTTTCTTTTTCCTAGGGAATCTCAAAATCTATTAAAAATGTCAGATTAATTTTAACACATTCCAAATGAAGCGTATTTTCTGTGTCCTTCCACCACCCTGAACCTGAGAGCCAGCAATCCAGAAGGACGCTCCAGAAGACAACACTTGTTGTCTTTCTGCACTTTTGAGGAACTAAAACACGAAGAAGGTCAAATGAGGTTAATCCACGTGAACAGGTGAGGCCATGCCTATTCTCTCTGAACATTAAGCCCGGTGATGGATATCGTTACCTAAATAGAACTGCTTTAATTGCCATTGAAAGTTATGGGCAATTTGAGAGGAGGTTTAATTGAATATTCCACACTGTAGGGAAAGATAACCAAACCGAAGAGAGAATTCTTGGAGTATATCCAGTGTAAATGCTAAAAATCCTTCCCTTGTTTGCTGCCGAGGGAATTGGTTTCTGCTACGTATGCTGCTGTGTTTTCATACAGCGCTACACATCGGTATTTCTTCAAGACAAAACTGCACCTTGGGAAGAGCAACTCTTCAGGAAACGGGAAAGTGAAATGGAGAGGACAGCTCAAGGGCATCGCTGATTAACGCAGCAGCTGCCCCTCAAGGTTAGATAGCTGCATTACGTCCTCCTGAGCAGGGAAAGACCAAATTGCCTGGCTCACTCTTTAGTTTTTACCTAGCACTTCTATCAGCATCAACCGCACGCACAAATGGTGCTAATGGCTTTAAAATGATAAGAAAGAAATTTTTACACCAGATATTCCTACTAAGAATAATTCTGTAGACGTCTTCATGAACAAGACCTGCTTAAGGTGCTTCCCATACCAAAGCAACAAAAAACGTGTTTCCAAAACCCACAATTTTAAGAGTCCTATATGAAGCGTTATTTCTAAGGGAAGGGTCTCACAGCTCTGCATCCTTGTAGACGGTCACCATCCCGCCTCTCCCGTCGGGCTCCTAATTGTTCCTGTCCACCACTGCACCATACTGACCCACACATTTAAGAACGAATTAAGAAAGATAATAAACCCACAAAAACCACCTACTTTAACTAGGAGCAACGGGAGCAAGCTAGGAGGTTCCTTCCTTCTCATCACCACCACTGCATAAGCTGCACTTTCTGCAGATCCACTGTAATACTTTGAGCCATGGGAGTAAAACATCCTCCCAGAGATCTTGTTGGAGACTTTCCTTGCAGGCTTGCTGCCGGGCTGAGAAGCTGGATGAGCAAGAGAGCCACCACCCCTCTCCAACACCTTGCAGCACCTGCCATCAAGCTGCAGGATTGGGCTTTTGCTTTGCAGCACCCTTCAAGTGTCCAAGAGGGACTGGGAGCCAGACGGCTCCTCCCACGACCACCTCTCTTTTCTGACATACTTTTATTGCCCAGATCGCTGTGGTACAAAGTACAAGTGCAGTTAAAGTGGAAAGCCATGCCTGACAGGTGACATTTGACAGGTGAGCATCTGATCCCTGAGTTCAAAAGCAGTGTCAGCTACTTCTCAGAGACAGCAACGCAACCATAAATATCCAGAGGCTCAGAAGACAGGAAGAAATAAATCCTCACTCTCCTAAATGCCGGTGTGGAAGAGCTCCAGAATTTGAAATGGAGACAGTAATGGTCTGATGACTCTATTTACGAGTGACCCAAGGATCTGGAGCAGTTTGAATTAAAGGCAGGGTTAAACACATCCACCTCGCCGTGAGCGTGCTCTGACCCCTGTGGGAAGCCCAGGGTCCATCGGTTAGGGGAGGTCAGGAGCCTGCCCGCCAGCTGCCTCCGCCCGGGCCCCGCGATGCCAGAGCCAACACGCAAATGCCAGCCGCAGGTCAGGCTCCAGCTCTGGGAGTTCATCTGCGAAGCCTCTCATTCAGCCTCTACCACAGCGGTATCATAATTTCACTTACTTAAATATCACATGATTAATTACAGCAAATGTCAGCAAGTTAGCACTTTTCAAATCAAATGTTGCTACCTGATCTGTACAAGCAAAAGCAAGTTTTCGCTGTGCCTCGTCTACTGGGTCTAGACAGCTGGGAGGAGGCGATTCCCAATGCAGCATAATGAGTGACTTGTCCTACGACAAAAATCTTATTTAACAGAACATAATTTGTGTTCTCTTAGTAAGTCAACAGCATGATTATGATCACAGATGTTCTCTTCAGCATATGATACAAGTACACTTCTCCGCTACAGCAGAACATCACAAGTTTCTTCACCAAGCAGACTTCTGACTCATCCCAGCTGACATCAGGAAAATAAACAGACAAACTCGCGCTGCTTTGGTAAGAATGCTATCAGCCCACGATAAAGCTATGAATAATTATGAGACAACAACAGTAGTAATCGTAATAAAAGTACAATGGGGCACCTGCAGGTCCTCCACCAAAAGATCAGTTACAAAAGACAACACAGAACCGGCCACCTGGTCATTAATGATCAGGTTATTTCTCAGTCCCCAGTGCCGAAATAGTAGAAACGACCAAAGGGATATTTTTGAAAGGTACTTTAAAATAGATAAATAAGAGTTAGGCTTGTTCTGATGTCTTATAAGTTCGGCTCTAGCCCTGAGGAAATCATTCAGCAGAGGTATTTATCCAACCCTAGAAACCAAGATTGTGACAGGAAATTAAAATACTGTCCCTACCCAGCACAATACATCTATTGTTAACACTGGGCAGTAATAAAATAAAAAAGCAGCACATTTTTCTTCTTGAGGTAACAAAGACACACATTCTGTTTATAGGAGATGAATAATATCACAGTTTCATCAAGGTTCTCAAAAGCTGCTGCATAACACGTCTGTTCTCAATGCGTTCAAACAAGTTCTGTCACTAGGAATAAGGACATTAAATCCGCGTTATCTAAAAACCTACTGTAGAGTATTTAGTTTCTCCAAATATCATCTAAATAACGATCCATGAATGAAGTGATCGTTCTTGTTGTGCACAATCATCTCTCAGACTTGATCTGTGACCAGAAATCCAGGCTCCAGGGTGCCACCAACACATCACTGAACCAAGCCCAGGTCAAAATCCAGGACTCAGCTCTCTGGTTGCTGGATACATTTTTCCTCGGTTACTTTCTTCATTCTCCCCTGAGGCCGTCACTATAACAACTCAAGGTACTGTGTCATTACTTAATTGGTTAAATCTGCTGGTTACAAGAACAAAAACAGTCACACACTCGCACTAGCTCACCTTTCTTTTGTTTCACCAGTGTACACAGAGACAAAATGATCCTAGGGACCAAACACCGGGGCTACTAAAACCCCTCTGTGAATGGAAGTGAAATGCCAGGGATGCTGGATATCACCTGCAAGGGCTGTGCTCATTTACAGAAAACTTGCTGCTCACTTCACCAACCATACCTGAACATCTTGAAAATAGCGCTTACCAATGCAAATGTTGTCGTTTTGCCACTCTGCTTTTGAATATTGTGGGTTTAAGAACTGAGTTCAGAGCATCTCCAATGACTGGATTACACAGAGCCTTAGATGAAATATTGGTGTTTAATGTGTTTCATGGGATGGCTTGTTTTTGTTTTGTTTGGGGTTTTTTTTGTTTGGTTGGTTGTTGTTTTTTTGTTTGGTTTTTTTTTTTTTTTTTTAATTCTTTCAGCTCAGAACATGAGATACTTTCAACGGAACAGGTCAGTCAATAACAGAGAAACTGTGAGGACTGTTCCCAGGGCCTACAAATCCTAACTGTATCTCAAAGATGGAAGCTGACACTGGGCTGATTTTTTTTCCATCCCTGTTGAAAACAAGTCCTGGATGCAATGGGAAAAGATGGGCAAAGACTGTGGTTCAAGGGGAAAATGGCTTTTGCATAGTAAGAGATCTGAATCTGTGAAATTCTTTCAGAAAGAATCCTAGCCAGCATCCTAGACTATAAAGAAACCTTTGTATTTACAGCTGGTTGCCTTCACGTCTGACCAAGCCCCAGTACAGCACGTCACCGTGCACAGTTACCTTCAACTGTGCCTTCCAACTCCTCCAGCGCTGGGTGTCCTCACAGAGAGCTATTTGTGGAGACGGTATTATAAATGTTTCAAAGGTCTCTACTAATTACCTATTGATTTATTAGTAAAATTTAAGCTGCTGATATAATTGCTGCCTTCCAAGAACACATATCATTATTATAAGGTTTTCAGTTGTCCTGAGTATGACAGGGAGGATAAAGTGGATATAAAAAAAAAAAAAAGAAAAAGCAGAAGTAGTAGGTCTGTCTGCATATTTTAAAGCCACATATTTCCTTTCTGCAATACCTCCCCGAACTTCAATTGATTTTAATCTTTCATGTAATAAGAAAGGTGTGTAAAAGCCAGGCTAACAAACGCTATCCTCCCCACCCCACTAGTGGACAGTAAAAAGTTATGAAATACTCATATTGAAAAAGCTTCTTTCCCTTAAAGTCCTGGAGCCTTAGAAAAGAGAAGTCCCTGGGGCAATAACCTATAATCTCTGTATCATCTATTGCTTGAAAACCAAAGACAACTCTGGCAATGTGTACAGGCTCCCAATTGATTGAGGAGCCCAGCTCTGCAGAAACCTTCAAGGTGAAAGGAACTCTCTGGCACATCGCTTCAAGGTGAAGCCCATTTTTTTTGGTTTTCGGTTTAAGGACATTAGCCACCGACAGAAGTAAAGCTGATTCCTGCCAACTTTTTATCTGGCTATTTACAGAGAGATTTAGGCAATGGATTCCCTTCTCAAATATTTGTGAATAAGCAGATTGAGTTACCAGCGCCTCGCGAGTGACGCAGCACTGCGCTCGGGTAGCAGCACGTGAGGGATAATCGGCCTGGCACACTTCAAGCAAAAGACTGGGGAACTTAATTTGCACTATGTCACTGGCCAGAAAATGCACGTACGGCGGTTCGGTTTGTCAACGAGGCACTGTAAATCTGCTTGGCTGGGTCACGGGCACACATTTTGCAATTACAGCAAGAAAACACAATGCTGTGTACAAGAGAATACATCGGGGATGACTTTGACATTTAGTTGCACAGTATTAAGAGGAGCTGTGCTGAGAGCTGTCGTAACAAGCCCTTGCTCACGCCCAGAGCAGGCAGTGCTGCTGAGTAATTATGGGAATACCAGGAACGCTTTCCCAGGAGGGAAAGCCAAGACCATGCTAACATAGCCGTGGGTCTGCCCATCACTGAACATTTGGAAGAACGAGGTACCTGTCTCTCCTGGACAACTTCAAAAATCTCTCCTGTGGCGCGCTATCCACCTGCGGTTCCTCTGCATTTGCCTGTGATTCTGCAGAAGAGCTATTTTATTTTCATCTAAAATAGCCTAGATTGTTAGATGCACTCCGTTTAAATATCTTCAAAAAGTAATTCTGACCTGGCATAGCTGTTCTTAAAAAAAACTGAAGAATAAAGGTAGTGTCCATCTAAATCAAGACAGCTGAGTTGTTTACTCAATTCTTTCAACCTTTTAAAAGCATACAAACTTTGGAAGAAAGCAGCTGCTTTTCAGAAAGGTTTCTTAATACATAAGGGCTACTTTGAAAAAATCAGAGAAAGGAAAAGGCTGAATTAAACTGTAAACACATTCCAGAAAAAAAAAAAAAAAAAAAAAAAAAAAAAAAAAAACAGAATTTTAAAAA
>WHYT01016134.1:248191-267001 GCA_009806455.1 Tetrax tetrax
CAAAAAAAAAAAAAAAAAAAAAAAAAAGGCAAAAAAAAAAGCTCAGGATTTGCAATTTTTCTAACTGAATTTCAATATAAAGAAAGAATAAGAAAGAGCACAGGGGAGAGAACTACAGTTTCTCCCAAAATACACACACATCCACAGCTATGAAGGACAACACTCATTTCTTCTCAAGCCCTGGGAAGGTTGCAGGGACCACATCACCTGTACTTTGGTGGTGGAGCCCTTCACAGCCCCCTCCAAACTCCTCCACTTGGGATACACGTAGCTCCCTACATCACACAAAATTCAACAAGATGTTTCACACGTGGCTCCATGTGCAAATACCTGATGTTCAGTAATGTGGGGATAAGGTGAGCATGGGTTTTGTGTCCTCTCTAACACAGGCTGCTGGCACAGGAGCCTTTTAAGCATATTCCTCATTACAAATCTGCATTTCTGTTACTATTTCTAGGAAGTTCAGCCCTTGCCTTAAGGAAAACAGGCAATATATCAATATAACAAATTACAGCGTAACCGAAAGAATGGTGAGAGAGGAAAACCTCATGTTTATAACGTTATATATTTATATTTTTGGTGCAAAATTGCCAGCATCACCTTGTTACGGTCTCTGGCTGCCTTGGATACAAGCCTGATAGCATCCTGACTATCTGGGGTTTAAACAGAACCAACTTATTTAGGGAAAGAGAATAACCACTCTTTTAAAGTCATACAAAGAGGCAAACCAAAGCCACCCTTGCAGTCATGGCTGTACTGCATGCCCTCTCGAGATGCGCCAGGCATCGCGCTGCACTCATGACGATGCTGAGCAGGCTCCTGGCCGCGGGCAGGAAAACCTCACCAGCTCTTCCCACTGCTGCTAAAGCAAGAAAGTGTTTAATCCTCTAAACAGGATACGACACTATAATCTCCAGATGGTTACGTTACATAAATGGATTTAAGGTATTTGAAGTCTGCTGTTGGGACACCAGGCTGGCACCTCAACTGGTGTAAATCTCCAGAACTTCACTGAAGTCAGCGGAACTGCACCAATTCAGGGCACATTGGAGGAGCTGTCCTTCAATATTTTTTAATTATATATTTTTAAATGTTTCTGTAATCCTCAGCAGAGGAAGAACACAAAGCGTTCCCGCTCTCCAGAGGGCGATTCCTTGCACAGAGAAGCCGTGGGGCACCGGGAAGCTGCTGCGGCTCTGGCTGCCGGGACACCACCAGCCTCCGGCACCGCGTCCCGCTCTGCACAGCCACCCCCAGCACAGGGACCTGCAGCACCCACAGAGACTGCCCAACTCTTTCTGAAAGTCACCATTTATCCCCATTTATTGCACTGGGTCACCTCTGCAGAAGGACCAGACCTTCCCACACGCATCTGGCATTAAAATTAACACCACTGAATACCAAATTGATAGGCAGCTTCAATAAAGTTCCCAGAGTTCAATCAGTAAAACATCAAAAGAGCAACGGGAGTACAATTTGTACAACCTGCCCAAGTATTCCTTTAATTTTTTAAAATGTTATGAACTTTAAGTAATGCAGCAGCGAAAAGATATTAGTAATAGCTGTCAGAAACTTCACTTTTATGACTTCTTACACCGCAACTTAGCGCCCTCGAAAACTGCTCAGACTGATGGCATTTTTGAGCAAAAATTTCTTCCTATCTGGTACAACACAACAGGTTAAACTTTCAAACATGCTCTGCTCACACTTCAGCAGCAGCGTGGTGTGGTTGCCCCAGAGACAGAGTTGATCTTGGACGGTCGATTGAAACCTCCACCACCCAGCACAGCTTTTGGAAGAGACACTCCTTTTTAAGGTGTTTCTTATAACAGGAGAAAACTTCTCCTGGAAAAAAAGAGTCCTTAATGCAATGTAAGGACACCAAAAAGCAGCAATTACCTGGCCTGTCCAAAGGATAAAACGTCACTTTTATTTGCTTATGGAGACTTCTGGTTCTTCACCTGGAGGATGCCGATACTTCAAACACAAATTATCCAAAAATTATCCAAAACGTAGTGACTTACGAACACATAATTCAGATTAGACTTTGACTTGACGCAAATAGTATTTTCTATCAACTATTTGCAAAATAGCTTCACCGTAGTACATACAATGATCTACCACACCTTCCAAGGCGTTCCCACTACCAGGGAGAAGTCGGGCGAGCGGCAGGCGGCAGCAGTGCCACTGCTGATGGACAGCATTTTACGGGAGTCTGTCCTCTCCGCATGCCCGCACGGAGAACTGCCTGCATCCTATCACCCAGGGGCACTGAGGATAAACACGAAATAATTGCATCTCCAGAGATGAAATATAGCTGGTTGCCTCTTGTTTTGCTGCTAGACAAAGGACATTGCAAAAAGCTCTGAAGCAGTGCACTGCAATAAAATGATTACAGAGATAAAAATCAAATCCAATATCAATAAGGAGAGTAAGTTAAAAGTCAAATGAAAGGGAAATGATGTTTGTTTGTTTTTTTTAAGAGAAAGTAATCTGACTGAGCTCTATTACTTTAGTATTAAAACCCAATTTATTTTATTATTCAACATGAAATTATATGTTTTACTGCGTTGCTGTGATCCACTGAAATAAATCAGTCACTATCTAATGTTCACTTATGCCAAACCAACAAGTCACTGAAGCCTTTATAAAAAGTCACAGATTAGAACTCCAGTGCAAACATTATCCTATGCTGTATTTTACTATCAATAGCCCAGAATATCAGGAAGACATCAAAATAGCGAGGCAGATCATCTGCAGCGCTTCGGCAACTGGGAGACAACCAGCTCCAGGACAGCGTTTGTAATTTTTCTTTTGGTAAATCACATGTCAGAAGTTAAAAGAGGGAAAATTAATGAAAATCATACAATTTCATTCTAGTGAAGAGAAGTCTTAAAGGGTAATCGAAATAATGTGCACTGCTTCAGCAATTTTTTCATTACAATTAAAAAAATAATAGCTTTCTCTGGTTTGAAAACTAAGGATTATGCTGGATTGAGAACGCACCAAGAAGAACCACCTGATTGGGTTTTTTTGATGCTTCAAAGACAAAAAGGAATTTCTATAAGCAGCCTTTTATCTGGAACAGAGAGCTCTGGTTTGAAGTTCTTCAAGAAGTACACTGCCGCCTTTCCTAACACAGAATATGCAGACAAAGTAATTAAACCCAGCACAGCTCTTCACCAATGGCTTTGCTAGCACTCAGCTGTCTCGTTAGCGCTCTGTTCCACCAACAGTAAGAAATCAAAACCACGGAGGAAGTTTCTCTTGACCCGTTTGCTGCTCAACTCGTCATACCTGAGAGCGCTTCAAACGAGAAGTGCCGCTGCTCGCAGCATCGCGGCTGCCGGAGAAGTTTGTAAGAGTGCTGAGGAGGTGGCCAAAAATAGCTCAAAGACAGAAGAATGAATGCCTTTTTTTAAAAAAAAAAAATGCTGCTTTTTTGAATATGCAAAGGATGGAAATAATACTACATGATTAATACATGTGAGAATATATAACAAAAATAGTGCTACGCTATCTGCTGATGCACGTTAGCGGCAGCACTGCCGTGCAATAATATAGCGTCGAAGAAAGCTCCCAGCCAGCTGGACAAACAGGATGGCTTCTTTCATGTGGGTTGGACACAGCGGTGGCTTCATACTACAAGCACATTTGTTACCCTCAGACCTAAAATACACACATCCTTCATTCCTCAGTCCCAATCCATCTCATGGAATAAGATTATCTTTGCAGAAGCTGGAAAGGTAAAACGTGACCCAAACCTGGTCTTGTTTATTCTGCACAACCACATCCCTTCGCACTGCCTTGCTACGCAGCGTAGCTGTTTACAAAGCCAGGTACTCTACCACCTGGAGAATTTTGCTCGTTACTCACGAACCAAGCCCACGGCGGATTCACCACCCGCTGCCGGCGCAGGCAATGGCTGCGGCTCCCTGAAGAACAGCACCCAGGGGGGCTTCAAACACCATCCCTACCCTGAGCATTTGGAGCTGGGGAAGCCTTTGCCTCAGAATGAGTCTCAGATTCTTCAATTGTGTTTTTTTTCATCTCCATCATCCATTAGAAAACTGTAATGGGTTCCAATTGCAATCTAACTTGTTGACTGGATATCGTGTAACTCGAATTAAAGCTTTGGATTTCAAAGAATATACCTGAGCTATGCAATGAAAAAAAAAATTAGAATGTATTTTATACACAGTTGCAGCCATTTGCAGCCCAGAAACAACACCTTTTGCCTGCTATTGTGTAAATGAAAAATACAGCCCTATAATTAGAACAGGAATTAACTGCAACAGTCAAGCTGTTACAGTCGTGTTAAATGCTGACTTCACTGACACCTCAACAGGTTTCCGGTCCTTGCAATTAACATCCTCTAATTAAGGAGATTTTTTTTCCTATACTAAGTCAACTACTAATTAATTACTATATCCTGCAACGAACAGACTTAAAAGCTTGTAAACTGGGGGTTTTATTTTGTTAGTATTGCTACAATTCTAACTTTCATGTCCTTTGAACTTCTATGTAAATGTTTCCTTGACTCTTTACTCGGTACAAACGCCCCCTTCACTTCTCCCACGTAAGCAAACGCACGCTGGGTTATTGCCACAGCTGTATTACTTTGCTTACCTCCAGAAAATAATTACAAGTATTTTAATACTAACAAACTAACGCGTACGGTGAAAAGGACACCGTGACCATGTCTCTAACGCATGGTAATGCAGTAAATACTTCCCTTAAATATTTCTCTAATCCCACAGAGGATTTTTCACGTCTTGCTGGGTTTATCCAGTGGAAAACCAGCAAGCGCCTTCTTAAACAAGCCAACGCTTTCCTCCCAAAGGAGAGGAGACCAACCAAGACAAGCAGTTGGGGACAGGATCCATGCCCCACGGCGCACACCCCACACCCTGCGTGGGTACCAGTGGTTTGCTCGGAAAACTCCGTTCCGCCCCGTGCCCCCGGGCAGGTCCCACCTCCACTCCCACAGCTGTTCCGCCAACTTCCAATTCACAAAAGCAAAACCTCTTTAGAACCAAAATAAATACTAATCTTAAATTCAATGTACCCTGACAGCAAATAAGTTTGCTGTGCTTACTTCAGCATGAATAAAAAGCCCGCAAGGAGACTCCTACATAAGAGTATATTTACAAGTTCCATTACCCACTGGAGAGATTGATGTAATAAACCCATAATAAAAAGCCTCGTGTTATGGATTTCTCTAATGTTTCTTATCAAACAGCCTGTATTATCTTGGCTTGTGTACTCAATTTAAAATAGGTTTTCAATAAGTGCCTCAGAGCTAGAGGTCATTTTCACTCCGTTTTCCAGCGCGCGGGGATGTGTGCTGTCTTTTCCTGCCCTTAGAAACCAAAAGCTGTTTGTAGCTTGGTCAAGCACGGTTTACAAAGTAGGCAGGCGGAGAGATCAGAGAGAACAAGCGAGGGAATATATTATCTCTATACCTATTCGCGTCGTACCGCTGTGGCAAAGCTACCGGGGCACTGGCCCTGTTACGCTGTTTTTATTAGGAAGCAGAAGGGTGTAGCAGTTCCTCATGAGATAAAGCCAGCACACAGAAATTGTTTTGCCACTGGTTGTCACCTTATTTCTATTTCATACCCTCTGGCTGTGACGTAGCTGGGGTGTTTCCCTGTGTCCTGCAGGCAGACTGCCCTGGATCTGCAGAGGTTACTGCACCTTTTAGGTGGAAATAGTACAAAATGGCACAACAAATGCCGTGTTTGGAGATGCAGGCAATTGCTAAGCACTGGTATCTTTTTTTTTTTTTTTCCCCTCGGCACCAGATTTAGCTAATAACCAATAGCTGCTAATTAGGATCCAATGCAATTTACCTTAGGACATATTTCAAATCAGTGCAACATAATTATGGTAATATTTTCCTCATTTATTAAATCATTTAAATACGTTATTTTTTAAAAAAATTAATTGTTAATCCCTTACTCCATAATGCCCGCTGCTCACTTGGAAGCAGCTTCATGGACCTATGTATGCCAATTTTTTGTTCTTCTCTCTTTCACTGACACAATTTCTACTAAAGCCTCTTGAAGTAACCATTCTGTCCCAGTACGATCCATCCACTGTAACCACGGAGCATTTTTTCTCTGATTTCAATGAACACAGGATATGAAGCCCAATTGTCTACTGATGTCAAACAGAGAGAAAGAAATCATATGGATTTTTAGGTTCTGTGTCAGCCATTTGTAATGACTTTTTTCCCTTGTAATCAAGTCTTCCTTTCATTAAATATCTAACAGTAGCAATAAAAGCCCACAACTCTCATACAAAAAGAATAAAAGTGGGTTTTTAGTAACAGTAACAGAACAAGCTGCTCAAAATGTTGGAATCAAATAAAAGCTGAGATGTACATTTAGGCAAACATGCAATAAAGTGGTTGGGAATTAAACTGAAATCAAGACCCTTCATTTTATGAGGGCAGGAGATACCTCTGCCACCGATCGCATTGTGACAAGGGTGGAAGGCACTCGTAGGGGACCAGCCAGCTTGCCATGAGAAAAGGTTAAAAATAGGTACCTTACTGTACATCAATTGATGCACTGGACAGATTGCTTTTTTCTGTGTTATTTAATAGCCTCTAAAAGGGAGAGGATGCTCAGGACCAAGTTTTAATGCATTATCGCGAACAAATTATAATAAAAGAAAATTCAAATCCTCAATAATGTAAGTGTTTTTACTACTAATGTGAATCCAACCCTAGCAAATTAAAACAGGAAGAATTAATTGGATATGCAAATAAGATTATTCAGTATATAAATCTAATTACATACCAATTTGCTTTAACAGCATGAAAAAGAAAAAAAACATTCTTTGTAAATTAATTGTTTTAAAAACCACCTGTAGCACAACAAAAGTGGAAAGGCTGTATCTTAAAGGTACTCATTGTCAGCACTAATAAAAGAAATTATTTGGAAGATCTCCCCAAAAGTACCTTTCTAATGGGCACCCTGCTTAGTCCTCTGATTTACGATATTCCGTTCTTGGTTTTCGAACACACACCAAAACACTGCCTCGCCTTCTGTTCTCCCCTCCAGCAAGAGATCCAAACACACCCGGTTGATCTTCGAAACACGAGGGGACTCCAGTCACAAACCCTGACTTTGCTGAGCGGGGGCAGACTGACACTGGTGCCTGACCACAGAAAACCAGTGATGCTGACTCTGCAGACTGGGGTGGCACCAGAGCCACCGCGGACCTTGCCAGCAGCGATCATTCACCGTGCACATACCCATCCCTTTCAGGTGTCTCTGTCACCTTTAGAAAACAAAAAGGGACAAAGGAATAATTAGCAGAACACCACACCGCAGCGAGGGAGATTTCTCCAGGGGAAAAGCAGCCTGTTAATTTTGAGCCTTTTGTGTCTGAGAAGCAAATTACACAGATAGTCAATTTACTTCTTTGAATAAGTACTTGTCAGTAAGAGTAAAAATCATAAATGAGATCACTGCAATTGATTAAGACACAGAATAGCGGATGCCGTAATTAGTGCCCGGTGTGCCATCTCTGATACAGGGTCCCAATCTCCCGTTTTCATTGACTGTACATTGAATTTTGTCATCTAGCTCTGGTTCCTTGATTCACAAATTGGGCATCTAAAATACGCCAGTCCACGGTTATCCGTGGGGGTTACTTTGTACCTGGAGGTTTTTGAAAGCAGCAGCTGTATCCAGATACACTGCAATTCCTTTACAGGCATCGTCTGCTCCATCTCCGTGGGTGACGTGGCTCCGTGCTGGAAACGGAATAATCACCGTACGCACCCGCCGCAGCCTTACTTCGGGTGAAAACTAATGTGATCTTCAATATGGCTGGTCCTCCCGCGAAAGACGCGCACCGCAGAGGATTACGTTTTTATTGCCATATCACAGCTTCTTTAGGGAAATCAGAGAGTGTTCTAATTAACCAGCCCCCACACACCCACCCCTCCACTCCTGCTTTGAGTGCATGTGCTGAACCATAAACACCTAATTCTGAGTCACATTATCAAGCAGGTTGCGGTTATGCTTATCCTCATATGTATTCTTGTTTTCCAGTCCAACACACGCACAAAAATGGTTTACCGACATGAGTTTTTTTATTGCTCACATTACTGGAAGAAACAACTTAAAATTCCTGTAGTTGTTCTTTCATCCCTCTGCATTTTCAAGGGGTACTTAAAAAAATTACTTTTTAAAAAAAATGACTTTTAAAGAAATTTGTAAGGCCTTGTCTCTTTCTACAACTTCTCTGCTGCAGGGGAAATCTGAGCTGATTTTTAATGAAAACACTGAGATTTACAAATTAGCACAGCCTGACACCTCACACTTTTTGGCACGTTCCCTTGGGCAATTTGGTCTTCCGCCCTTGTTACTGTTTTCTCACTGGGTTTGGTTCTTCACCTCTCTGCTTTTTTGGTAAGCGCAATGAATCACGCATTAATGACTCTCTGGTAGAAGCAAACATTTGTACACAAACATTTTCATGACCATAAGACAGTTGCACAACAAGCAGAAATAAAACTCTTCTTCCTACAAGGGCAATACAACCCCAGCACATGAAATCGTGCTCCTACCCAGGAGGATGCTCTGCTCTCCTGGTGCTCGGTCACAACGCGCGTCGCTTTCCTTGCACTGCCCTATGTGAGCACTGAAAATAAACGCGGAAATTTGGTGAACACAGAGGGGTTTCTCTTCACTTGAAGTCTCTATATGGAGTTTGTTTGCAGCATTTACTGTATGTTTTAGATTGTCTTAATAATGAAAGAGAGTTCCAATTGAGCATTTTACAGTTACAGAGACACTGGTGAGACATTTGTACGGTTTAGCAAATGCATTTTTCATTTCAGGACAGACTGAATGCTAACACATTTCTATAGTGACATTAATACATTTTTTTTATTCCTTTTAATGCTATGTGGGCAGCTGCACAGTAACTAATGAATTTACATGAGATCCTCTGAAGTCTTCAGAAACAACTTAAAGAGTTATTAAACGACAACATTCTGTTCACGGCAAACAAGGATTGCGAGGGACAAGATGCAACTCCCGCAGAGTACGTCAGCGGGGCTTCCTCTGCGTCCTCGAGTACGACGGTGGAAAACGCTTTGTTGGTTTTTTTCTTAACTTTTCCTCTTCCCTGAGGGCTCTGCTGGGGCAGCTCTCAGGTGCGCGCATCTCACACCTACTCTCAGAGCCTCCGAGGACCTCAAGGGCCGCAGGCACCCGCACTCCTCAAGCTCCTCACGCTGGCCATGCAGCCCCGGTACACGTGGAGAACTGGGAGCGGCCCAACCCCTGCTACTGGTGACAAGGCCACACGCATGCCCAGCAAACAACCCCCAACAACCCTGGTGCCCCTGCACCAGCGGGTCACAGGGACTGGAGCCCGAAATACGGAGCAGCAACCCAGTCACCGCACCCCAACACCCAGACCCCTTCTGCAGAGCCTCCAGATGCCCCAACTCATTTCCTTCACGCAAAAAAGGTTCTGAAAAAGGTAAAGAGAATTAAACCAGGCAAAACCCACAACGAACGTTAATGCAAAACTTCAGCCTTTCAGACTCAGCGTTCCTACAGGAAGCTATTTTTGCCAGAATCTCTGTCCTCGTAATTATTAAGCACACAAAGATCTTGGTTCTTGTAATTTCACTGATTTGGACTGGCGTGTTTTATTAGGTGACATACATTTAAAAAAAAAAAAAAAAAGGGCATTTTTAAAGCTCTGCTTTGATATCTCTCAAATTACATTAAATCCTTGCTAACTGCTGTAATGGTAACCACTATGTTTCCCTGTGTCTTCTCTTAAATACTTTTAGAAGAAAGCAGTAAAATGCCAGAGAACATCTACACTTAAAAATAAGAAGAGGTGATTAAGTTTTACCAGTAATTGGATCGCACATTAAGTTAAATTAAAAAAAAAAAGTGTTAAAAGCCTCTGCCATAATTTTAAACACAACACCTTGCAAGAACTGTGAACGCTGCTGCTGACTCCGACGTGTAAGACCTTGCAGGCTAACAGCCTTTCACAAATCAGTCCTGCAAAACACCGACAAGCACATTCAGCCCGCGTCATCGAGAAAAAACAACGCTATAAGCACATTTTGTACACAGCAAGCACGTTTAACAAACAGCACAACCACACCTGCACCGAAACACCGAGTTCAACGGGTGATGGAACAAATTGAACTCACAACTTCAAATAAAATTTTAAAAGTTTGGTTCAACATCACTTAAAATCAACAATGAGAAACACAGAAATTGGATTATTACTGCCTGCAATGATGCCATTAGAACGCCTTTATTCCAGTAATACCTTCCAGTGCCCAAGGCTGAGGTGAAGATTTCTCCTCCCCAAACCCCAGGTCAGATTTTTGCCTTTATTCACCTCGGTTATGCAGCTCCTGACCTTTTCAAACTGTCCAAGCAACACCGCAACATCAGGACATCATCCCACAGACACGCCGTGGCCACCAGCACACGCTACAGATGTTTGCAGCTGCATGCCCACGCGAAGCCTGTCCCAAATTCTTGCAGCCCTCCCCATGGTTTCCTCAGCTCCTGCCTCTGGGCTGCACCAGTTTCTGACTCCGCTCGGGACGGTCACAATGCTAAGTGCAACAGTGCGCTGAAGACAAGGCTGGCCTGCTTTCCCTCTCTCTGGGTTTAAGCTGGTTCCTGAGGACATTCATAGAGGGAGAAAAGCTATTCTGTTTTTAAAGCCCTGCTCATTGATTTTCATGGAATTGACCATTTTTGGGTAAGAAGAAATACAAAATTGTGACCCAACAGACAATTTGTCAACTCTTGCTGACAAAGCATTTTGATCGCACAAGTGAGCCCCAAAGCCTTCACCAGTATAACATCCAAGTACTCCCTTTCCTGCACCCTGTAGCATTCGAATTAATGTAATACCTGACAAAGGTTGCTGTTTCAGAATGAAAATCGCATGCTTTGCCTCACACACATCTTGTCCTTTGTATTCATTGGCATGCATGGGCATTTAAAAAAGGAGACATCAGCCGTGCGCTTTAAACTTGGTCTGGGTTGTGAAGGAGCAGCTAAAACGGAGCGCAGAATGCCTCTTTAGTGCTTTTCAGACATGGATACGATTTTAAGTAATTCTACACAGTCTTACCTAGCTTGTACTACACATGTACAGTACCTTCTAACTCCTCTTTCCTTCTAATTAACTTTGGCCAGGTATGCAGCGTTCCTCTGGGCACGCTTCGGCAGCGCGGATGCTCGGCTTGGTGCCCTTGGCTCCCTGTCCCCAGGCCCCATGATGCAACCCAGGCTCACTCTTGCTGCTTCTCCCTCGTTGCCATTTCACAAGTCCCAGTAACTCCTCGTTCATCCACCACTCCTTCTCACTGAACAAAACACGTTTGTAAACAAACATCCATCACAGTTGTTTGCACACGTCTGTATTTTTATTCCCCTCGAACTTTTTTTGCTCACTGCTGTTTTGATAAACACAACTGTGTTTGAGTAACCATTATCTGGTGCTGCACTGCAATTAGCACCAAAAGGGGTGGTAAATAATTACAGGATTATTTAGTGATTCATAAGCTGCAGAAATGATTTAGCTAGTAGTGAAATACAGACAGAACAGCAAGACAGAGGAAACCAGAAGCAGGACGGCAGAACGTGGAAATCCTGTGTCATTAAAACACAATGAGGCAGCTCCTCAGCTGATTTAAACTGGCATTCTCTGACAGAAGTCAATATAATGACTTGCACCGTTGGAGGACCGGGGTTATTTGTCAGGTCTGACAAACATTTTCTTCCTCAAGTGCTAGAGGGGATGCAGGACTCTGCAGGGAGCGATGGGGAGGGCTCTGCCAGGCCATCCACGAGGTTGTGTTCCAGTGAAGCATCTTCCCACAGCACAGAATCATGGAGCGGTTTGGGTTGGAAGGGACCTTTGATATCATCTAGTCCCAAACCCTTCCACCAGCCCAGGTTCCTCACAACCCCGTCCAACCTGGCCTTGGACACTTCCAGGGATGGGGCATCCACAGCTTCTTGGGGCATCCTGTGCCAGTGCCTCACCATGCTCCTAGTAAATAATTTATTCCTTATGTCCAGCCTGAATCTACCTCCTTCTAATTTAAAACCATGACCCCTTGTCCTATCACAACAGGCCCTACTGAACAGGCTCTCCCCATCTTTCCCGTAGGCCCCCTTTAGGTACTGGAATGCCGCTACCAGGTCTCCCCAGAGCCCCCTCTTCTCCGGGCTGAACAGCTCCAGGTGTCTCAGCCTGGCCTCACAGGAGAGCTGCTCCAGCCCAAATCTGCACCAACTCAAGCTGTTTAACTTATGCCACTCACGTCAGCGCTGATCCCAAGTGCTTGTGATACACAACTCCACATGAAGATACTGCGTTGACCAAACATCGGTGAAACATCTTTTGCACGCATCGGTGCAAGCTCAACATTTACCTGTGCGGCTGGAGCTTTGACAAATTATAAACTCACGTTACAAAGTCGCTTCCTAGTTCTGGGAGCTGGTGAGACAGGCATATTAAATGAGCGATAAAATGCAACTTAATGGGGTCGATGTTAAATTAGTTTCAATTATCAAAACCCATTTTAACAAAATGAATGCTTGGCTTGCATCCAGTATTCACATAATTTACACGGGAAAGTGCTAGGTTCTCTCCCCTCCCGCTAACTGATAGCGCATTGCTCTTTTGCCTTTTGTTAGGGAATAACTTCCATATTCCATCCGAAGTACATGAACCTACCAACAAAACCCAGAAAAAAGAAAACGTACAAGTTCATGCAGAAATGCAGTAGAGATCAAGAAATGTGACTGTAAACTTGATGGAGCAAAGCCAGTATTAATAAACTTTGGAAAATTCTATGCAGATTATTTTCCAATTAGTTGTTTGATGAGTGTTATCACAAGGATATTACAACAACTAAGAAAATACAGAGAGAACCTCTGCTTTTCACTAGGACAAAAAGAGGACATAGGCTTTATAACGTGTACCAGGCTATTTAGACCTTGAAAGCAAAAAAAGCCAACATTAGTGAGCACAGATTAATAAAGACCCAGTGCCTGGCCCCCCAACACCACTACCCCTCTATCACGTATGGAAAACATGAGAACCTGCACTGTTTTTCCAATTTATAAAAGAAGAGACATAGCCATTACCAATAACTGTCCTTGGCCACTTGACTTGAGAGTTGCAGTTGGGCTTCCTGATTCAGAAGAGGCATCATCTTTATATTGCTATGGAGAGTATTTTTATTATGGTTGAGGAATACATATTTCAGTAACGGTTTGATTACATGCTGCACTGCCTTTTAGACTTGTTTTCTCTGCTTAAGTACTTCAGTATTCCTAATCCAGAGGACCTGAATAGAGCCAAGACATGCAAGCATACACACAACTGCAACACACCTTCCAGCTCGCTCCCATCCAGGCACCCTGGTTACAACAGGACCCCTTGGGCTGTCCTTCAAGACCCTATGAACCCTGCCCACCCTCAACTCTCCCTTTTTTGATGTTCATAAGAGATTTTGGGGAGTCTCTTTCAATCATTCTTTCAGAGATGTTAGCCATTATTTCTATACGCGCAGATACTCCACTCCTCAGCCTGCTCTCTGGTCTCACATCTCTACCTCCTTCATCGGTATTTCTTCTCTCAGGAAGAAAACTGTGAGAACAAAGCTTTTAAGTCTTTTTTCCTACTTTTAAAAACTTTCATTATCAGTAAGTATCATCCCTTTCAGCGATGTCTGCAATTTGAAAGTTGCCTGTATTTACTTTCTTTGGGTATGGTCATGGTGTACTTGTGCATCAACCAAAAAGAAGTCTAGAGACCACTGACATGCTACAGGCATTAGATCTGTGATACATATGCAACAGGACTGTACAATCACAACAAACGTGCGAAATGAAAGGACATGATACTTCCATCATCACCACAACCTGGACTTCAGCAGTAAAGCTCAGAAATAAAACAAATTCGTCATTTGTTTCATATATAATTCCCCTTTTAAGGAACATTTAAAAAAAATAATCTGATGTAGGTTACTTGACACTAAGCATTTGGAAGCAATTTTTCCGTAGCTGAAGAAGTGCATACTTCTCATCTTCATTCCACCCATGTGTCCAGCCGCCTCCAGCCCGTTTTTATCTCACTGTGTCTTCTGCATTGCTCCCTTCTTTCAGATCCCAGAAAGCCCAGCCATCAACCTGCCTTCTTTAAAGTCCCTCTTCAGATGTTTTCTAGCAAAGCCCACACAGCATGAACCCAGAGAAAATGCCGTTCCACGTGGACTGTATGAAAAATGGAAGGTGAATGAATGCTACAGGAATAAAGCTTGATCCGGCTCTCGGCGAGCGTTTCATGTTGTCCGTTTACACAGACAGCAAGCTTGCAGGGGCAGGAATAATTTATTCTTCCAAGTCTCACTGAACACCCATTATATTATCTGCTTTTCACAAGTGAAAACAACTATCATATTCTGAACCTTGTCATAGAGCTATTTTGCATCCATGAAATGCTTGGAAGGGACGAATTAAAAGATGGTATGGCAGGTATTTCAGAGGCAAAGAGGAAGCCGTCGAAATTCATGCTGTACCCAACACGCATCAGACAGAGTTGAAACAAAGCCTTCTCAGACGTACTGCTTTTTCCAGCTCTGTGACACAGACAGAGGATGCTTTTTTATAAATGACAATTTCCCGTACAACAGATGCAAATCTTCATACATTTAAACTTGGAAAAGAGGAACGAAGACACATCGATATATTAAGACAGATATATTTTTTCATACTTTCACTGACACCTGGAAAGTTTAATTAAAGTTGAAAGTCACCAACTTCAGCTGAAGATGCTGACTGCTGGCTGGTTAATTAGTTGCCTGTCTCATTGATTAGCAACTTCTGCAGCACGCGATTATAAATGGTTGTAATGTCTGCCTTGCTTCACAGCCTAATTAATATGATATAGGCTATTTAACATTAGTGTCTTAGTTTGATTTATGAAGCTAAATATGTATATTTTACTGGAAGATAAAAAATTTCAAATACAGAAGAAAAAACAAATTGAAGCACTGAAGTGATCACGTTCAAGTTTTGCTTTTTCATCGTAATACACAGGAAAGCTTTTGTAAAACTTGCAATAAGGAGTCAGAACAGCCTGTCATGACTATACCCTTAATTTCAGGGCACGGACTGTCACAGCATTTGACAAACGCTTCCATAAACCAGCTTTAAACAACGTTCAGATGAATGAGCTGCACTACAGCATTCTGCGCTCTATTCATTAGCAGCAATATTTCTTGCGAGCAGCCCACTTCCTTGCCATAGACTGACTTCAAGCACAAACTTGCAAGAATATATCAGCACTTGTTCTATTAATGTCCCAAATTCCATAAGACCTAGAACACTTGCGACAAACAGCTGCGGAAGGCAATGGGTTTTTCTGTAGGAGACCCTACAAAATCACATGGATGTTGTGAAGAGCCTCACTTTCTGCCATGGATAACATCAGCCAGTGAGGCTCTGCCAGCCTATTTACACGTTTAGCTGTCAGTGAAGGGTAATTCTGTTATCGCCCACGTTTATCGTGCTATAATTATCAAAGTTGAATTGACCCGCTCCCCTTTTATTCCATTTGGATGATCTCCCTTGATTGCTGCTTAGCTGAAAGACCTTTATCCAAATAATAACGATCGCTGCCAACATCATTTTTACTCAGTTAATGCTCTGTGGCATGAGGGAAGGGCAGAAGGCAAAACCAAGGGATTTAACCCCACAAGTCTGAGTGGAAAACTAATGGTTCCCCCAGTGGCTTCCAAACGATGAAAACATCCATGAAAGCGTGGAGAAACGGGAACAGAAATGTTGTACCCACACAGGGCAGTGTCAGGGGATGAAATGTTTACACAGAGAGAGGTTTCTGACTAGTTACGCCAGACTTTCCCCAGCCATTCAAGATAAACAACAGCAAACACAAGCTTCCAAACAAAAATCCCAGAAAGTGGGAGAACAATGTTTTGCATGCAATGAATACATGTATCATTATTTCTACATAGACACTGGAGGCCAGTACTGCAGTTCTCAGACCACACAAAGATGCCGTTGCCTAAATCAAACCCCAGAAACAGAGCCAGCAACAAACCTCAGCGCCCACGCTGGCAGGTTTTGCATTGCACTGCGTCTCTCACCTTCTCATTCTCCCTCAACGACCATGCAAGCGTTACCAAATGGGGTCCCTTTCCAATAATATTTACATTTTCTAAGAATCATGCAGTACTTCACCTATAAAGGAATAGACTAATCACCTCAAATTTTGCCATAAAACTTCATTTTTATTGGCAATCAAGAAGTATTTTGGGTCCATATTCTCCCCAATTTGATAGATGTTTGGAAAAGTAGGTATTTTTGTAACTCCCTAAATGAGATTTAATTTCAATACCTACATACTAATTCAAATGCAAAGAAGCTAAATTGAAAAGAGACATCACATAAAATGCACAGGGGAACAATACATAGCCAGATAGTTTGAACATCTGCTTATAAAAATGTCTGTATAGTCTCTGTTTTATTTAAAGTGCATCATCTTACCTCAATAACTTTGAGAAAGATGTAACTAAACTTGCCCAGATGGACTCACGAGTTAAACAGAGAAAAACATAACATACCTAATCATCTGCATGTAAAAGAAAAATGAGAAAGTTGCATTGATATGGTTTCTAACTTTATAATTTGGGAAATTATGGCCTAAATCAGAGTCAAGTGCTTCACCACTGCCAGATCAGGAATGTGAAATGTGTACAGACCTCTTCTGAGGCTGAGTCAAATCCTGTGCAATCACAGGAAAACTTGCCATGTAATCCCTAAATAAGCATAAATTACACATAACCACATACATTTTCTTAGCTCCCCTTTACAGCTGAGTGATACTGTAGAATCCCGGTTTGGCAGCTAAAGTCTTCTGGTTTCTGTTTAAATGAATTTTTGCCCACTTCAGATATAATTGTACTTATCCCAGTGCCCTCTTCGCTTGAAGAATTCAGCCCCTCTGAAGCTTTTTCCCCTCTCACTCTTTATTTCCCTAGTTTAAACCCTTCTCTTTTCACCTCCAGCTTTGGTTGTTTCCTGCTAGAATTACACGTCCTCTGGCTTCAAACCTCTGTACTATAATACGCAGCACCATATTAATATTAGTTATTACTATTAATGTCACCACTGTCAGCGCCTCAAAAGCACCTTTAGTTCTGTTTCCACACTTCGAAGTATTAAGGAAGCTTCTGTCCATCCTTAGAGACAGTCTAGGCTTGCCCAGGAAACGCAGCAGACTGGCATTGCCGAAGGAGAAGAAAGCGCCACATGAAGTTCCTAGCAGGGTTTTCACTGCAGCAGCAAAATGTGACAGGCTTGGAAGAGAAGACACGGGCAGATGCACTTGGCAGTGGTGATGACCCTGCTTCTTTCACATTTTGTCCCAAATTGAAATGAGAATTTTAATTGCACGAAGTTTGTGGAACTGTTCCCTAGTATTAGAGGAATGCTTTCTGGCTTGAGTTCAAGACGCTGGAGCTATAATCAGCAACTAAAAGTAGAAGGAAAGGACCTTCCCTGGTGTCGATGAAGGGAATGGACCTCCACCGTGGCACATCTCGGGACCCCACACTGCCAACCATTATCCACAGCACACTGGAATGCTCACTGCTTTGCTTCACCACTTCGAGCTGTTCTTACCTCAAAAGCCCATGGCACCAGACCAGCAGCCACTCTGCCCTGTCCCTGCTGCTGCGCGGTTTTATGGGTGGCGTGTCCCTGTCCTGCCGTGTTCCCTGTCCTGCCCCCAGGACTCCTTTAAATGAGAGGCGAGTACATGACCAGCCCTCCCACAGCTAATGGCTGCCTGCCCCAAAATGGCGCACTCGGGGTGAGGTGCAGGGGGCCCTAGTCACAGCTCTACAGCATCTGAAAATACAGGAGCTTAAAGTGAACAAAAAAAACCCCACTTGAATAATTCAGGAAAAACCCCAAACCATTAAGGAGAAGCCAGATCTCATCAGCAAAGCCTTCTCCAGCGACAGCTTACCAAGTGCTACTCAGCCGAGGGCCGGGTCGTGTTTGAGAAGTGATTATATTAATCGGCGTCGTTCAGCGCTTTATCTGTTCCAAGTGCTATGCAAACATTAATTAGGCAGTCGCGTACAGAAATGCAAAGTGCTGCAGAACTGACCAAAATATAAATTAATTAATTACGGAGCTGCAACAGATTAATCATTTTCCAGCTACCCGCTAACATCAAAGCACCAGTCGTGGGAACTACGCAGCACCAGAAAAAACGCTGAACAAATTGAATTGCTGCATCGCTTATAGGAGACCATAATTTAATATGTACAACAGTACTTCTTGGTTTAATTATTTATATTCAGACATGAAATTAACAGAACTTCTTTTGTAAGTAACCTACATCTGCTTGAATAGAAGCATGAATTCAAATAGGCCTGTGAATATTCATCTTTGTACAAATTTTGAGGTTTAATTTTTCACAAAGCTGGATGCCTGATTTCATTGGAATGTATTGATATAAATTACGGTGATTTTTATCTAACAATGGAAAACACTTGAATATATATTGTTTGTTTTTTTTCTCCAGGAATTACACAGCCAAGCTTTAAATGTTCTGGTCTGAACCACTGCTGAAGTATTGGTTATACTGTATCAGCGCGTGACAAAGGAGAAAGAATGCCTGGACAGGAATTCATAGACTATTCTCCTGTTAAAAAAATGTTTTGGGAAAAAAAAAAAAACC
>WHYT01016135.1:0-17618 GCA_009806455.1 Tetrax tetrax
TTTTTCCTTCCCTTTACCAGTCGTGATGAATTAACTACAAAGGCAAAATCAAAGGACAGAGCAGGTTAGTGATTCCCAAGAATTTTGGGCCAGCAAACCACACTCCTCAGCCTCTGCGTTTACTGGAGATCAGCATGTACGTGTACTGTTATGCAGCAGCAAGAAGAGAAGCAGGTCTTTGCTATCAATGTTACTGTTTTAAGCTGATCATTTGATCTATATTATATTGCTAAACAAGGTCACGCTTTTGGAAATGTTCTTCGTAACAAAACCTAATGGTAGGATAAGAGACATTCCGATGGCCTGTCACAGAGAAGTTCTTAGAAAGACTGGCAGTCGTGCTGTGGGTCGCCCGGAAGCCTGGTGTGGCAGTGTGCTTGTGGGGAATATTTTTCAGGTGATAAAGGCCTGACTTTAGCACGTACGCTTCTCCAGTTTTTGACAGTGACTACACGCAGACGTTATCTTGACAAGACCGAGATGTTAGCGCTGCTGTGTTCTGCAGGCCGGTGGATCGACTGCTAAGTTCTCACAGGCTTGGCAGGCTCTGGGAGATCCCTATGCACTGCTTGGGGCGGGGACTGGCCTTTTTGGTGGAGGTTGAGTTGATCTTGTTTGTTTGGCCTTTGGTGGGTGAGGGGAAGATCAAGCTAAATATTCTCCCAGCAGCAGTGATATGGTGATGAGCAGCAACGAGTGGAAGTGACTAAACGGGAAGCAGAGAAAGAGCACTTCTGCGTATCTCCTTGTTGTATAGGCCTGTGGGAGGCTGTGTGGTTTTTGCTTCTTTGTAGCCAAAACAACTACACCAAAAGTAAAAAGTCAAGTCAGTAGAAAGGCATGCATTTCATATATTTTTTTTTTTTTTTGCTGTATACATAGATGTGTGTATGTGCACATACACACACAAAAATGGGAATAAAGTGTGTTTATGTAACTGATACGTGTATGTGTGCATCCACACAGGCGTGTAGACTAGGTGCTATGTGGTGAAGCAGTATTACATGCCTTTTATCTAACTGTAGTTGAAGTAATGTATTGAATCTGTGAGCTGAGGCTTTAATAACCCCAATTCAACCTGAAAAGTTTCATAGAATATTTTCAAAGCCCTAGGTCACACAGGATGCTAGGTTACATAACCCCTTCTGAAAATCTACCCTCATCTTCTCGTCTCTGTTTCTAATATGCCAATTTGGGCAGCTGCAAAATGGTGTTTGAATCTCCACTAAGCAGTTTTGATCAGGGGAAGGAGAGGGGAAAGGGAAGGAGGTCCAGTCTCTGACACGATTTGAGGAGGAAGGGATGGCTGGCATTATGATGTCCCATCTCCGTACCTATGGAAATTCAAGATTCAATTATTTTCTTCTCAGGGGAATGGGGAAGTAGGGAAGAGGATTTGGACCCTTTTTTTTCCCCCCTGGAATGCCCTTGCTTCCTTGCCAGCTTTCCCTGGGAATCAGGGAATATGGGAGATAGGAAGGGGAAAGTTTTCAGGGGTGGAGGAGTCTGTAAACAGTGTTGGAGTTGTTACTGTCCAGAAAGGAATCTTTCCTCATATTAAATATTCAGACTAAAAGAGGTAGTTGACCAAAAAAAAAAAAAAAAAATTTATTAAAAATGTGATTTTTCTGTTGATGGCAAAGAAGGGCTTGTTGCTTGCATTTGTGCTTTCTGCTCTCTTTGAAGTAATAATGTGCTTTTATGTGAGATTTAGGGAAGGGGGGTTCATTTAACTTCTTTTGTATTGACCGAACTGTGTCTATTACTTTTTTAATGCTTGTTTATATTTAACAGATGAACCTTCTTACTCTCTGTCCTCCTTGCTATATATTTGCTGAGAGCCCGTGGTGACATAGGCTGGTTTCCAGCTTGGCTGCAAAACAGGGATTTATTGATACCGCAGATTTCTTTGTCCTTAACAAAAGCTCAGCAAAGGTCACTCTGTTGACTTTTATTATGTTAGCTGCTTTTTGCAGTTTCCCCTGGGCAGCGTGGATGCTTTCAGAAGATTTCGGCCTGTTCCTTACATTGTTTCTTTCCTTCCTTGGTGATACCTCCTCTTACCGTGTTGTTCTCCTATCTACTTTAATTTGTGTGAGCATTGTGTGAAGGCATACTGTACCTTCAGAAACTTCTTGTGCCAAGTAATATATATTAACTTGTTCTGTTTACTTGTCATTTTGCTGACTACAGGTCCCCTGGGTCTAAGGACATGGTTCAGAGCTCTTGTTCTGTGCAGTTTCTTAGTATTATGAATAGGAATAATCAATCTGTGAAGGATGCCACAGTAGACTATATTGTTAGCATTTACGCTCAATGTGGACCACACATAAGGAAGATCCTAATGGATTTGAGATTTACGTGTTATGAGAATTGCAATATTATTCAGCTTTTCCCTCCTTTGTAAGAAAACCAGACTCTACGATGTATTACTTGTACAGTATTTTAAAAAGATGCAACTCTGCAGAGGATGGATTGGTTCTGGTCTGATCTATCCTTAACCTCCACTGGTAGAAAGGAGTTACAAACTTGAGTGAAATGGTGCAGTTACCATCCACGTGTGTGTCTGACCTCACTCAGGATGCTTTTCAGTCCAAAATGTCCAGGTGATATCTTTATTCTTCCCTTTCCTCTCGTTCACTCCTCTCTTCCTCTCACATCCAAGATGGTGTTGAGGAAGGAGGTTCAGCTTTGCATTTCTGTTAAGCCACAACTTTCACACTTCTAGGCTAGAGCTAATGCTGCAGACCATCTTAGAAAATCGTTGGGAATTTTCGGTCGCAAGTCATTTGTCCCCATGCTAAATGAGTCGAGCTGTTTCAACGGTAACTTGGGATCCAGATCTGCATTTGAATCTTAAAGCAGTTAAGCTGGTTCTTAATTCTGCGTGTATGAATAATCTTACTAATTTAACAAAAAAAAAGGCAGTGCAGGATGATTACAGTCATCTTTCGTAAGCCTAAATGGGACTGGATCCAGTAGCTTGCTGGAGGCATCTTTCGGTGCAGCTGGGGTGCTCTCAGTACCAAGACTTGAGCCTTCCAGGTTTATAGCTGAACTTCTCCAGCAGATTTTTGGGTTTGTGCCTGGCACTTTGATACCTCCTACACCTGCTCCAGCGTGGTGCTGCTGTGTTATTTCAGTACTCTGCATTACAGCGCTTGAATGCTAAGGCAGTATGCACTTTACCAGCTCATACTGTCAGGAGTCGAAGGAGAAATTGTAGGTTTGTAACTTCCAAGTTGCAGCCTCGTTGTGGTATTGCAGCTTCGCCATTGGAATGAAAAATGTTGGTTCTGGGGGTATTTCTTACGAGCTTTGTTGAACTGGCGAAATAGGACTAGGATTAAGTGCAGGGGATGTATGGTAAAGAGTGGTGGGGTTAAAAGCTGTGATGTCTAACTGGAAGGAGTCCTACCATGTATCTTCTGGGATCCCAGAGCAGCAGTGTACTAAGGGTTAAGTTGGCTGAATGTGCTTGCTGACAAACTGATTGAGGAGGTTGTTTCTAGATGTTGAAATCAATAGAGGAGGGGAATTTCCAGAGGGACTGAAATAATTTGCTTGTATGTTCAGTTTAAAGGATTAAGCAAAATTAAGATGTTTATTTGTATTGTTGTGCCTTACTATTGCTTTTTGTAGTATGTTTCTACAACAATTAGTAAAAGTGAAAGCAAAACCTTATTTACTCTGTAGTTCTGAAAAACTGATGTAAATTTTATGGTAATATATACTCGGTTCCCTTTCTCCCTACTGTTTGTATGCAGTCAAGCTTATTGTACACGTGAATACAATTTGCACATTTTATGCTGTTTGCAAATAACTTATTTCCACTCACAGATGTATGTAAAACGAGGCAGGGAGATAAGTGGTGTTTTATAGCAAAAACAATAGTCATGTTTGTGTTAGCCTGTGGACAGCAGGATCCTGTGATACTTGGAATAATGAAAGCACTTTGTAGAACTAGATGTGGAGGAAAATATAGCTGGTTTAGAATTGTGCTGGCTTCTGTGAAAAGCTGCTCTTGTCTTCTATATGCCAGAGAAAGTGGTATGGGTTAAAGGAAAGTACTTTTGCCATGCTGTTATTGCCCAATAGATAATTTGCTATTACTATGTACTGCTAAAGAAGTAATGAAAAATTTCCTGTAAGTATTAATAGTTTGAGTGCCTAACCTTTATAAAGTTAGATATAAAAGCTCACTAAAGCCTGTTGACTCACTTGTCTTTGACTTTGCTCATAATATTGTGGTTAGTTGTTTCTTTTCTTGCAAGAAAGTATCATTTGAGTTTATTTATAGGTCCCTTGGTGGTTTTGGGGAAGGGTTTTAGAGGGGAAGGGGTAGTCTGCTGTATAGTCTTACATCACTGCATCACCGTGGTGTAAAATTCATAAACCAGCTTTTGAAATGTCTGTTCCTGCAACCGTATCAGATGGTTAGGAACTTTGTATTACCATGAAGTGTGCTGTTGTGAGCAGTGTGTGGATCGCTTTGGGATCAAATGCATTGCACTGCTGCAGTCTCTTAGGTTGTATTAAATTATGATGATTAGTTTTGTTTTTTAAAAATAAAAAGTAAGTGAAGATTTCTTTTTATGGCTTTTAGTAAGTTTGCTGCCACAGCTTTTGGATCTTCTGCATTTAGTGTGGATCTTGGTATTGTAGTATCTCTACTGTAAAATATTAGTACTTGCAGAATAGTGAATGCCCTGGCACTAATAGAAGAATATGCCAGTTCCCAATGCATGCAGATAACTTTTAAAATCTGTCTTACAGTGAGCTGTACCTTTGGTTTTCCTTATACTTCATCAGCTTACTATGTAGCCTGCGTCTCCAGCACTTCATTTACTCTGATTTTGCATTGATGCTGTTGTTACTGACCTTAGAAAGTTACTGGACCTTACAGACTTGTACTCTTTGTTCATACACGTGGCTTCAGTTAGTGTAACGGAGATGATTATAAGCCCTTGCTGTATTCCAGCTCTGGTTCTCCCTGGACAATTAGCTTAACCCTTGTTTTAAAATAAGTCTCCATTTGGAAGCTGAGAGGTTCACATTTCCCGGTGATCCTTTGAATTGAAGCAACTCTTCACTGGTTAGAGGGAGTGACTTAAAATATTATTATTTCATCTTATTGGAGAGTTACAGTTTATTTCTAGGTAGTAACCAACATAGAAGTTGTACTTAAATAAATTTCCATACCTGTCCTCTCTTCTGAAAGAGCTGGTATGTCCCTATTGACATAGATTGGCCTGCTTCAATCACTGGCTGTGGGAAATGTTAAACTATGTATTATATGGCTATATACTTTATTTTCAGGCTGGGATACAGGATGCTAGGAATCTGGGATGGGACAAGTTGATCTTAGTCCCACTGTGCTGTTGTGCGTGTGTAAATGGTGTTCTTAATGGTGTTCTTATCTTCTAAAAGGTGAGGCCCTAATTACATCCTGGGAAGTTACCCAGGATTGTATGGATGCATGTCATGCTTTCAGTGTCATAGCCTCGCTGAAGTACAGAAAAAGCCCTGTTAACTATTCAAGTCATCCTGCAAAATGGCAAGGGCTGAGGTTGAACAGTCATGGTTCCCAAAGCACATCCTTCTCTGTCCATGCATGTGGCTCTCATTAGTGCAAATATTCTCTCGTTAGGGTTGTGGCTACTTTTATGAACCTTTAACAGCTAATTAAAGCACGCTTTGGAAGTTGGGGAGGTTCTTCTGTTTGCATAATCTTGGGTTTCCTGATTTCTTAGAAGGATCTAGTGACTTAAATGCTTGAATGCTCTGCCATCACTACTTAGGAATTTGGGAATACTACAATCTATATGGGAAAAACAGCTGCTACATTTCCTAGAGTGAGGGAGTATGAGCCTGTGACATGATCCTCCCTAATTAAATTGCTTGGCACTGGGGAGAGGAAGATGCCCTTCATTTTTTTGAGTTTCAGCCTACTGCAAAAACAAGGCAAAGTTAAGCCTCCTGTGCAAAGGCAGATGTTAATCCTCACCAGCGGCACTGAAGTTGCCCAGAGGCTTTCCTGGGGCTCTCAGTCTTGATGGGTACATGTTAGACCTGTACCCCTTTTTTTTTTCTGTCACAAAAGCCCTTAATCAAAGGCAGTTTAAAGAATTTTGATCAAAACATTAGGCACCACACATTTAGCTTCCTTAAAAACATATGGATTTAAATTCCTAGGCACCAGCATACTCCCTTAGTTTCCTAATTTTAGATACCTGTTTCTGTTATTCTTTTGAAATGGTAGATTTTTTAAAATTATTATTAATGTATTGGTCACCTTGGCTGTATAAAAATATTTTTTTTTGTGCTCACCTTTTTCCCCAGAAGTGACACAGCACATCTCCTCATAACCTCATGTTAACCATATTTACCTTTGGCACTGACGAGTAAACGAAGACGTGGGAGCACGCATCCCTCCAGTGAAGCTGTTTACATTCCGTAGCTTGGGATTTTTTTTTCTTTTTTTTGCTATTGTACTGTGCAGTTTTTTTGCCTGTTCTAATTTGCCGTGACGTGGTCAGTGCTGTTTCCTTCCGGCTGCTTGCGAGCCTGTGATAGAGATAAGGATACGTTTACAGTGCGTTTTTAACAAGAAGCTGAAGATCTGCTTCGCGTAGGAACTCAAGGACTCTCTGGATTATACAAAGAATTTATTTACGGGTTTCATCTGTTTGACACTGTGGGAACCAAGATCCTAGAGCATTTTACTTGCAAAATAACAACTTTGCTAAATTTGAACTGTGTGTGAAGAAGAAAGGTGATATACTTGAGACATCCTGCAGCTGAGTAGGTCAGTCTGGGTTTTGTATTTTTACTTTGAATATACCTTAAAGATGAGAGTTACTAATGAATGTGAAAACTGTGTAGATGAATCAGATGAAAGATGGATTTTCTTTTTGTTAACTTTCCTAAGTTTTTCTTAGTCTCATGCTTTTAATATGAAACACTTTGAAACTGATGTCTGACTTCCTGAAACAGTTTTATTTTTAAGGGAATGAAAATTTGCATGTATTAATCATAAGTGATACCTCTGAAGATACAAAGGTGTCTGACCTCCTTGGAGTTAGAACAGTTACAGTTCAGAGCAGGCTTTATTGCAACTGCTACTATTTCACATAGCTAAAGCAATCATTTCTTGATTGTAATGCCTTTGTTTTTTCCTTCCACAGTGACAAAGGCTATCGAGGTGGGAAGAACAACTCGGGAAAGGATTTCCCTTGGTTTGTTTCCCTCCGAGAAGAGAAGAACCTGGGAACACTGGTGGTCTAAGAAATACAAACGCTGATACTTGATTCATTTTGTGATCCTGCTTTTCTGCCCAGCTGGACCTCAGTGACGCTCTCCTTTTTCACATTCGAGAACATCTTTCTTCATATGTGGAGCTGAGACCTGGGAATGCGTTATTATGGCAGCAGTTGTACAGCAGAATGAACTTGTGTTTGAATTTGCCAGCAACGTCATGGAGGATGAGCAGCAGGTATGGGACGGTGTAAGAAACCATATTAGTACAAGTTGGTGTTAGGAATGTTAGGAAAACAGGGGGAAAAATGTAGTGTAAAACACAAAAAACCCAAACATCGAGGTCATTATTGTTGCAGCAGACCTTTGTGCTGTTTCAAAAGCTTCCTGTTGCTTCCTGGAACTTGCATGCACAGAACAGAAATTGGTTGAAATGTTACAACTTCTGCAGTATTGCAGGCATCCTCCTCTGAAAATGTTTTTCCTGTGTCGCTGATTTGTGCCAGCAGAATCCATCCCTTTGTGATGCAGAATTCCCCAAATTCTGCTGTTTGACAGTACTTCTAACTTCCCTAGTGTGCTAGGATAAAATTTTGAATAGAAGTTAAGTACCTGCTTACTGCTTTTTACGGATTGGTTTCTAAATTGTGTTACTATACGCCAGCTATTCAGAAATAAGCTTCAAAGTAATTTAAATTGTTTTCTTTCACACTGCAGGGAAAATATGTGTTTCTGTCTGAGGAGGTTCTCGGTTAGGTGTTGATTGTCTAAACCACATCCTGTGAGTTCTGAGGCTTCAGTGAAGGATTCCTATTGTAAAAATCAAGCAGCTCCACTATAGGTGGGGGTTAATAGTAGGAGTCTGCAGTTATTAACAAAAAGTTAGGTGTCTGAGTACTGTGGAGAAAACATTCTTAAGAGTGAGAAGTGCCATGACAAACCATTCCTCTTTTTGTGAATGTGAAAAGCATTTATCCTCTTCTCTTCTAAAAATATTTCTGACTTCATAATCTTGTCTCTGGGTTTTCTGTGTGGCCTAATATCTGGCTGTGCCACTTGCTCATTTCTGCTGTCACAGTCACGATCATTTCAATGAACTAAGCGTTGTCTGTCTGAAGTGCTAACTCAGTTTTGGGTGGAACTGGTAATGTAACTTCCTTCCCTGTATTTTTCCAGAGCTTGCGGTAGCCTGGGGATTTAGATACGGGAATTGCACAAACAGTGGAAAACTAACCTTATTTATTACCTGTTTGTTGTTCATTGCTAGTTTTACTTTGCAAGGCAATGGGAGAGGGGAGAGTTGAGATGGGGAGGCCTACTTCAGTGTGGTTTCTGGAAGAGGTAATGTAAGCAAATGTGGTTTTGTTCAGTTTAGCAATGAGTTCTGCCTCTTGCAATTTCTTCAGATGCTCACCTGAAAAACTTCAAAAATATGAAAGAGTACTTAACAGTGCAGTAAAACTTCCCTAAACAGACCTTTCGCTAGCCCCAGAGCAAACTCAACCTTGGCATTTATCTCATAATCCAAATAAATTCTACTCCAGATTAAGCCTAAAGAACGAAGGCGTCCTGTAGCATACCCTAAAGGTGATTAAATCAAAGGTGCAAAAGGCCGAAGAGAGAGAGTGCACAGTAAAAGTCTCTGGGGTGCAAGCTGCTCTTAAGGTAGCTCTGGGCTACCTTAGTTCAGGTATCAAAGATACAGGTAGCCAGCCAGCTGGCTGGCTGCACGAAGGTAGATCTTAAATACTCAGTTGTAGAAAAGGAGTCCTGCATAGGGAGGGATCTTGAAAGCTGGAGCAAGATTTATCTTAGACAAGGATTTTTACTATAACATTAACCCAGAAAAATTGATTATGTGTTTACCTGGTTGATCTGCTGCTTATGACATAGGAGCTATTGCTGTTGCTACTCCTGAAGTCTTTCAGTTCCGAGCAGATAAATTGTATTTAGGGATAGATAACGTTATTTGTGTGCTCTGCAAAAATGTTAGCTCTGGAAGTGCTGCTCTGTGTTGGTCGAAAGCCTTTTTTGAGCTTCATCAATATACAGAAGGTTATATCTTTATACACGGGTGTCAGTTGACTGGTCTTTAGATAATTATTTTTGTGATGCCCCTAAAAAGGTGCCATTTGAAGAACTTTAGTACTTCTCTTCTTGTCAAAGTTTTGCCTGGGTCCCTGTTTTGCCTAGAACTGTCAGGACATGAACAGCTGTGGGGAGAGGTTCAGGGTCTGGATGGCAGCTATGCTCAGTGTTTCAGGGAAGTCATAATTCATGGGTATTTTTTAAATTTCTATTTATTTATTTATTTATTTTAAGTCTTGGTTAAACAACCATAAATTATGAACAGTCTATTTGCAAATTTAAGCATTCAGCCAGTGACAGATGCCAGTGGGAGGGCCTTGGTCCCATGGTCCCATGTGAACGGGAAAAGCTCTGTTATCAGCTCTATCCTTTTCAGTTTAGAAAATAATGATTTTTTTTTTTTTTTTTTTTTTTTTTTTTTTTTTTTTGAGAAAGGCTGCACACATAAAACAGGAGCTCCTCAAACTGCTTTCTTTTTCATCTCTGCAACCTGTCAATGTCTTTTCATTTAGCCCTTCATTAACTTATAGCTAACGTGATACTTGATCAAGACAGCCGTGATTTTAAAAGCTGAATAAAAGCAGCTACAGAGACTGGATCCGTACAAGGAAGTTTTGAATGGTGCAGGAACATGCTGAATCATCGCAGCCATTAAATTACTAGCAGAGTTCCTGTCATGACTGCTCTGTGCCAACAGGTCCTCAAGTGGCTCTGACGCAGGCAGTAACCTGTGCCTGAAGACACCTTCTGTGTCTCTGAGGGGTGTTTCTCTCTTTCCTTCTGAGGAAGAGGGATCCAAATCTTTAGGTTGGGATATGAATTCTGCACCATCTTCTCATGCCTTGGTTTGCTCTTCCACATTCCCTGGTGCTGCCATGGGCCTCCTGAAACATTGAGTCACCTTGGTCAAGCCAAGGTCTACATTTTTTGTGTGCTTCCAGTTCCAGCAGAAAGTCTCCCCCTTATCCACTTGCAGTTTTATGAAGACTTTCAGGAAATGATTGTGAGATCCATAATGAGGTTGTCTCCGCAGGAAAGCAAGCAGTATTTATCTGTTTCCAGCATCCCTCTGTGAAACTTGGTAATTTCTCAGATGCTGACTGTGGGAACATCTTCAAAGTCAAGAGGCTGCCTCTGCTGCTGGCACAGGAACTTCAGCGAGAGAAAACTGAAGCCTGTTTTCTAGGCACCAAAGTCACTTTGCCTAGTTTTGTTTAGGTTTTTTTTTGTTTTTTTTTTTTAAAATAAATGGCCAAGTGTATTTCAAGTCTGAATTCGGTTGCTCTGTTTAAAAGCCAGTTTTTTTTTCACACAGGTTTCTTTCCCTTTTTTTATTTTTTTATTTTCTTCTGTGTAACCTCTCCCTGCTCCTGTCTGTCAGATGCCTTTCTTCCCACCCATCACTCACTTGCACAAAATTTATTCCTCACCAGTTAGAAGCTAATAACTGTATTTGTGGGACAAGTTTTCTCCTTTAGAGGACTAGTAGTATGAGAAGACAGTACCTCCAGAGCATAAGTAGTCCCCTTCCTTATTTTCCATTTACACAACCAGGAAGGTGTTTTGATCTTCTGTCAGCTGATGACAGCTGTTGAGAAAATTCTCAGAGGAAAAAAGAAACACCTTGTCAGCATGTCAAACAGCCAAGAAGAATTTGAGAGCAGGAAGGAAGATTGTTGCCTTTGGTCCTCGGAGGAGAGCAGGGTTCTGTTTTCAGGAGGGCGTGGAACATGACCGATGCTTTCAGAGACCTGCTCGTGGGATCTCCCGTAGACTTCAGCATCTGTCTGAAGCTTTGCAGTCCTCTGAATTGTTAAAGGTCGGTCTACAGGACTGGTTTGTAGATAAGCTACAGTGAGGAATTTGGTGTCTAAGACTTGGGGAGGTTTCAGCAGTAGCTCAACTGCTTTATGTGTCCAGCAGACATGGAAAATGCGTTGAAGCCAAGACAAAGCTTTGGCAGAGCTAGGATGTAATATTGTAACTGTATTTTGCATGATGAAGATGAACAAGCAGAAATAGGCCAAAGGAAAAAAAATACACAAAATTGTTTTTCAATGGATTTATGTATTGATTTATTAAAAATTGTTGCTGACACTTTAATTTGGGATTTTTTAAAATTTTGGGATACTTTGCACTCTTCCTTTTTGTTACTACATGTAGAACCACCTTCGTGTTAGAAATAAATTATTTTGTGATCTTGTTGTTAGAGAAGTAATTTAACTTCTCTTAATAGAATCACTACCTTCTGGTCTTTAATTTAATGTTTTCCCTCTGTGTAATTCTCATTACGCAGTAGCGTTAAAGGGAGCCGTAGTAAACGTGGGCTTTTCTGCAGTTCTAAATGTGTACAAAGTTATTCCTATGTAGCAGAGCTACAGGAAGTTTTAGCTTGGCTCTCCATAGGAATTCAGGTGCTTTCAATGAAATCAAGAATGTTATAGAAGTACTGAGGTGAGATTTTAGCTCTCAACAGTCATATATACATCAGCATACATTAGTAGTAGCTTTTAAAACTGAATGAAATGCTTATTAATGAAATAATAACCCATTGCAAATACTGTACAAAAAAGTGATTATGATTCCTGAAAAAATACATTTCAAATTAGATTTGTTTGCAGTTACGTGAACGCTTTTCTCTCTGAAACCATCTGTATATTTGTTCCAGCCTTCCCTTTTCACAGCCTTGGCAGGGAAGAAAATCCATACTTTGTATCTCCATAAGGTATGAGTTGGAAGCAGGTGTAACAGTGGTTTTAAAATAAAAGGCCTCAAGAAGTGATACTTACTCTTACTCTTTCAGTTCAAAACTGTTATTAATTTAAAGAAAACCACATTTAAAATGTCTTAGCATGAGTGAACGCTTTTCTGTTCATTTCTTATCTTCAGCAAGCTCCTCGGAGGGTCCAGCGCCAAGTTGGATGAGGTATTCCCCTGCCTGTAGACAGACACAGTGGCCATGTGGAAGTATCTGAATGATGATTATTTCTAGACATGATCAAAATGTGGTTTAACCTTGCAGAACAGAGCACATCTGATCATATGGATCAAACCAGCTGAAATGCGTGACAGCAGCACTATTCAGTGGCATGGGAAACGTTTTGGTCAGCAGTGAAGCACATTTCAGTAACGCAAGGATGCTTGGGCTTTTGTAATTAGTTTTCTCGGCAGTGACAAGTAGGGTGTAATATAAATAGAGCTTCAAGAATCTGAGCTGAAAACGTGTGACAGTGGGTTGGTTTTATCTGTGTTTCGTTTATTATTCTGAAACAGTTTTTTTATGACTTATCCCCACTAAAGAATAACAGCAGTGCTGGAGGTGATTTTGCCCCTCAGTGGCCAAGTTAGTGACGTGAGCGTCAGCCATGGGAGAAGGATGGTGCTGCGCCAGAGTAATTTTTTTTTTTATCCAGAAGGAGCTAATGTGTGAGGCTTATCCTAAGCAAGGCAACTCGATATGTTGCTGTAGATGTTGCAGCTATTGAGCTGATGCGACAGCAGAAGCAGGGAGGAAAGAGTGCCTCACTTTGAAGATGTGGTGGGGAGGCATCTGGCTGTTTGCCGGTGACTACGTAGGAGACAGATGCCTACAGCAGAAATAGACACCCCAACGCCTTCACCCTTTTATAGTCAACAGAGAGGAACAGGCGTTTTTAGGGCACAATTCATCCTATTGTAGCACAGGAGCCTAACACTGGGCAGGGGAATTGTGCCCTGGAAATACCCTTTTCTCTCTTTTGGCTCTAAAGGAAACCTGGGGTTACTAGCTTAAGTCCAAGAGTTTGCAGCACAGCTCTCTGAAGTTATGTGAGATGTACTTCACCCCTGGTGTCTATGAGCTAGAGCACAATGAGAAGACTGAAATTGTCTTACTTGCATCTTCCCTACCTAAAATCCATAGCTTTTACGTGAACAGGTGCTTGCAAAGCTTGCAGGTGGCAGGAGCCTGAGTGGAGTGTCATATTTTTTTTTAATATAGTTACAGACATATGCATACAATATATATGTAACTTCATCCCGAAAGTTATATACAGTGGCATATTACTGAGATTGGGGCGCTTAAACTGTTCTGTAGCACGAATTTTATCTTGGTAATGAGGCTGCAACAGACCATTTTCCTTCTAGTTTCTGGAATATATTGTTGAGAATAAAATCTGGTTTAATGCACACAGTGTTTTATTTTTCAGCTCTCTTTATAGTGCTTTACCTTTTTTACTGAGTTGACTTTTATTTAATCAAATCTATCTGTTTACTTTTGCCTGGAAGCAAATACGACCTGGAATGTTAGAGTCAGTAAACAAACAGGATGCACGCTATGAACACGATGCTTTCTGGGGAGCAGGAGGGACCTCTTGACCATCAGTGGCTCCCAGTTTCTCAGCCCAAGCAAGGTGCAGCCTCAGAGAGAGGTGGCCACAAAGGTGTGGGATAGAAGCTGTCCCGTTGCTTGATGTGATACGCGCCTGTCACCTGGCAAAGTGATTGCATGAGAGGGCTTTAACTGGTCTGGCCTTTGTTCATTTTTATTGATCTTGTACCATGTTATTCCAGTTTGAAGCTTATGTTTGGTAGAGTAGGTAGGTTATTTGTGATTTTTTTTGCTTTTGGTTTTGTTGGGTTTTTTTTTTTTGTTTAGCAGACTGTCCATGATAGAAGCCCTTAGAAATACTAGTTTTGTTTCTTAGTTCTTCCTTTTCCCCGGGCTGCTTTTTACCACAGTTGTTGCTGAGACATGTTTTACAAAACACAGAGCAATTTAAAGTGGTAATTACTGCCTTTTAAAACTTCTAATTGCACTTTCTACTTTCAATACTTAGGTTTCAGACTCTTCCCTAAGAGAGACTTACTTGCATAGCTGTTGTCTGTGTTGAGCCAATAGCTCTGATGCCATTTTCGGTTGGTGGCGGTGTGCAGAGTGGCAAGATTAGGAGACATGAGCAATCCCTAAGAAAGCTCATAATCAAATGGTTGTGTTTTTTTTCTTGTGTGGTTAAATAAAAAAACTGTTTGATCCATGCATATCTGTGCCCTCTGTGGAGGGTGACACCAAATGTACGTATACTGATTTTCTCTGAAGCATGTTTTAGCAACTTTTTGGTTTGTTTTCTTGTTTTTAAGCTTGCCACATTCATAACATGATGTATTTTCGTAGTGAGAGAGTCTTAGAGTAGCACTAGACTTTCTTTGAGGCTGCTCTGACTTTCTTCCTGCAAATGACATTTTAAAAGACTTGCTTTGGAAAATACTGTGTCTGTAGTAAATTGTATTTTCTGAAAACCTCTTCCTGTTGCATGGTTGCCTTTTCAGAGCGTGTCTATCTTATTATTATTACTGGCCAGCTTGATTTCTGTTTTCCCAGCTGCCTCTTCTTTCTTGCAAAATAACTATTGAGACAGAAGGATGATGTCTGAAAGCAAACTTAGGAAGGAAAGCAGAGGGGAAGTAACGTCAAGTGACTAAAGCCATAAGAATTATAGAGGGAAAGTATCACAGCCCCTGTGTCAAGCACTCCCTGTTACACTCCTTGCTCTTCTAGCAAGTGTCCCCTAAAATAGTGATCTGAAACTAGTGTCTCATGGGAAACTTGGTGCCTGTGAATGCTTTGTCCAGTCCTGAGAGCCACAGGACTCCTCCACTCCTGTTTTGATGGGAAGAACAAAAGATTAAGGTGCTTGCAGCAAGTTGCTTGCCCAGTATTATTGCTGGCCAAGTTTAGCATTTATTGTGCTGTGCCACTCCTCTGTATTGTCAGCTTTTATGCTGCAAAATACTGTAGTGGGAGTCTGCTGTTACCTACTGGAGTAAAGTCAATATATTGGATACTACAGTGGTAGTTAGCCTCTGGCCCGTAGTGGGACACTGCTGCTACTTGGTTTTACGTGCTAAAAATCATCTGGTTCTTTGGTACTCCCTCCTGATGCTCTAATATTCAAGTGGTGTGGTATAGGTCTCTTGAAGTATTAATCAGTAAGTGATTAGATTGGATTTAGCCAAACTACCATTATTTCAATTTTCTTTTTATTTTCCATCCTCCAGCTTGGTGATCCATCTATTTTCCCTGCTGTCATCGTGGAGCATGTTCCTAGCGCAGACATCCTGCACAGCTACTCTGGCTTAACCTGCGTGGATGAACCTAGTGACATGATCACTGAGAGCTCTCTGGACGTCGCAGAAGAGCAAATCATAGAAGATGATGATATCACCCTCACAGGTTGGCAATAAAAACATTTCTGTGACAATAAATATTTTTGCACCAAGATGGCATGGCTAATGGTGGAAAAAGTTTAATGACAAAAACTAACAGGAAACAAAATTATAGTAGTATTAAATGCTGTTAATTCTGTACAAGACAGAGAAAATTGAGCTAATACCATTAGCAGGTGGCTTGCAATCCCAGCTGCACAGCTGATAATGGTGAAGAGTTTCATCCATCAACAGAGATTAAGACAGAGTCCTGCTCAGAGTACCAACAAGATTTTTCTTTCTCTTCATAGGATTTATTTGCTCTTATTTAATGGTCGGTACGTACTTAAGTAAATGTGCCTGCCAAAAAGCAGGAATATGCAGCTTGAGTAGAAATACTACTTTTAGCTTCCTAACAGTCTACAATTAGCCACAAAATGTGCATGTTAGCCTGACTTAGTGGTGTAAGTAATGCTCAGCATAGTTGTCCTGGTTTCGGCAGGGATGGAGTTAATTTTCCTCTCAGTAGCTGGCTAAACCACCACAATAGTATTCCTTTTTGATCTCTAATAATGAGTAACACCTAAAGTACGGATGTTCTGTGTAAATTCTGTTAGAAAAGGTAGCCCCAAAGGGAAGACAATTCTCAAGAGGAAAGCGCAAAGATATGTCTCATTTTTTAGGAAACAACCTCTCACTGAATGTATGCATTTGAAGCATTTTTGCAGAATAAGTCTGAAAGGTGAGGTGGATACTTCACAGAGTGAGGATCTGTTTCTGTGTCTTCTTTCAGGCATTAGGCTCCACGCCTGGACTATCTCTAGGGCTGAGGACAGCTTGCTGGTTTCAGTCATGCTCTTGACATTATTTCCAAAGGCATAGCCTGATACAATCTTTTACTACCAAAAGCAAAACAAAAACTCAACAAAACTTGCCATGAGGAACAGTTCTCAGAGGAAATTGATATGAGCTGTTCTCAGTAAATGGTTTTATCTGATGAATATGGCTTTTTTTTTTTTTTTTTTTTTTTTTTTTTCTTAGCAGTGAATTATCTGTGAATAGACTGTGACGGTACAAGTAAGTTAGATGATTATTCAAGAAGATTTTACATACTTAAATACTATTTCCAGTTGAGACCTCTTGCCAACTATTCACTTGCTATCCATATTAATTCTTCACACTGCAACTGGCATTTCCTCAGTGTGTTACTTAAGCACCACTTATTGTGGCTGTGGAATTTTTCATGGCATATCGCTTTTGTGAATCCATATTCACTGCAGTATATTGTGTGTGAATTTTTACTTGCATGAGTAATTGTGAAAGTCCACTTTTGCAAATGCTCTTGTTAGCACTTTTTTTTTTGTTGCTGGTCACATGAGAAGGGTTTGCAAATTGCTGCCAGAGACTGAAAATATGTAATCCTTGTAACCGATGGTGTCCCAGGGTTTCTGGGATACTTTGGAGGCAGACAAGTAGGGTATTGTTCCCATCATCCATTGTAGTTCAAGCAATCTGGTTTTCTTTAAAGGCAAAGTCCTTACAAAACCGGAGCTGCCACTTTGCAGAGATTATGGTTGTGAAGGAGACATTAACTAATTATGTGTTTCACACTCTCCATCCTGCTAGCTACTGTGGGTTTCCTTAGAAAGGAAGGTGCCTGGTTCTGCAGTGCTGGATGAGCCCAGGCCGGGCAGGGACCGGCGTGGCTGCTGAAAGCTCCTGCTCAGGACGCAAGGCGGGCAGCAGCGGAAGCTCAGGCCCTGGTTCTAGCAGGGAGCCATCCCACCTGACTCAACTGGGGCAGAATTTGGGGACCCAGGGGTGCAAAGGCACCCCACAGGAGGTGAGGAGAGGACACTGGGGAAGGAGGGCGCCCATAACCTCCCTTGCTAGAGGCGAGCATCAGCTGTGGCCGCAGCTGCCCACTTGAGCTGCAGGGCTGCTGTGGAAGAGACCCGGTTCAAGCACGGCTTAGTCATAGGCTGCCTCTGAAATTGAACTAATCTGAAATTTCCCACCTACTGTGTTGTTCATCTGCTTTTTTTTTCCCTCCCTTTTTTTCCCTCCTTTTTTTTTCCCTTCCCTCTTTT